>CAUYSK010098810.1:0-71587 GCA_963575035.1 Avahi laniger
AGCTACTTGGGAGGCTGAGGCAGTAGGATCGCTTGAGCCCAGGAGTTTGAGGTTGCTGTGAGCTAGGCTGACGCCACGGCACTCGCCCCAGGCAAGAAAGTGAGACTCTGTCTCAAAAAAAAAAAAAAAAAAAAAAAGAAAGGAGTAGAGGAACCTTTTAATCAGAAGTCCAATTTCTTTAACATTTTCAAAAATGTTGTATGATGTTTCTGTATAATTGTTTACTATATTATATGGTACATAATGTATAAAATAGAATTTTACATATAAGTTTATTGCATTTTATGCAGAAAAGAAAGCAGAAGGAGTTTATACTAATGCCAGGAAACAATTGCTCATTTCTGCTGTTCCAGCTATCCTAATTCTCCATCTTAAAAGATTCCATCAGGTAAAAGTCTTTTTAGTAGCACCATAGTCATTTTCATCATGTATTTGCACAGCCTTAAGTCCTATAGAATATTGTCAAGGATTGGACAGTAATTTATTAAATTTAAAAATGTATTATGTGTGATTTACTACTATTCCAGCTATAATAGTGTACAAGACTTAAAATTGTTTAATTCACAATATATGAAGATTTAAGTAGTAGGAACCTAAGTGGTGTCTCTGTGTGTGTTTGTGTGTGCTAATGAAAAATAAGTTTTATTAGGAACATTTACAAGCAGCAAAGTGACAAAATACACATGGCTTTCTGAGCTCTCACAATCCCACAGAGAGGGATGCTTGTGCTGGGCAGAGTTGTCTAGGACTAAATGCAGAAAGGGCTCCAAGGCCAGGCCTGCAGCAATAGAACGCTACAATGGCTGGCAACCTAAATATACTTAATGTGTCAGGTTTTTCTCCAGTTCTTTATTGTTTTAATCCAGTGCTTTGTCTCAACGAGATCATTTTTTGCATTTTAAAAAATCATTTTAATATTTCTCTGTAAGAATAAGTGAAAATACTAAAACATTTTTGAAAAAGTCAGCAGTTATATTTTGATACCTGTTTTAAAATAAAACTAATATTTGAAACAGTATGGTTGGAATTGTAAGAAATAAAACATGAGCATAATTTAAAGCTATTACATTATGGTAAAGGAAGAATTTCAGATCAGCTGGGAAGGGGGCTAGATTTATTTAGTAAAAGACTTAGGAAAAATAGTTTTCTAAGGAAATAAAAATATAGAACTTCATTCTACACCATGTATCCATACTATTTTCAAATTTTTTGTGTAAAATGGATTATCAGGAAGACTAGGAGAAAACTTAAATATTTAACCTGACCTCTGTGCAAAAGACTTTCTAAGTGTATAACCCATGAAGGAAATCTCAAAGAAAAAGAGTGAGAGCTTTGATTACATATTTGCAACATTTTAGGCAGGCTACAAATGTGCAAGAAGAGATTTTTCTTCGTACATAACCCTATCCACAGAAAGGTTAGAATAAGTTCTTGATTTTTCTATAGGCAAGGTTAAGAAACTCCGTGGAACTTAAATGGCCACAGAGAGTGGAGGCAGATGTATCTTGTCTCATATCAGAAATGCCTAATGGAAGGGGTGCATCTGCAGTGACTTTTTATGAACAAGAGAGGATCATACCAGATTGCAGAAGCTAATTTTGTGATGTACCAGTTATTTTATATTTGGTACTTACACCCCTATTTAGGAAGAACTTACAGAAAGAATTCATGCCCTTAAAGGGAACACCTCAATCCCTTCTCATTCTCAAGCTAAATGTAATGTCAGCAAAGCCTTATTCTTATTCCCAGGGGTTGGGAATTGTAGGGAGCAGAGTCTCAAGCAATGTCTTTGATTTCAGTTTTTTGGCATCTCTAAAAACCTTCTTGGTAATAACTTTATATGTTAGATTTCTGACAATAGGCCCTCTGGAAAAAAAATAATAAATAAATAGAGCTGTATATCAGAAACACCCACAAGATTTAAAGGCAAATCTCAAATTGAATAGAGATCTTTGTCATAAATATGCCAAATGATTAATATTACAATATATAAAGAGCTCTTAAAGATCAATACCCTAATAGTAAAAGGAGTAAAGAATATCAATTAGAAAAGGAAGTACAAATTCCAGGGAAGTATGCAAAAGTCCATTCTTCCCAGCAAAAGACATACAAAATAAAATTATAGCGAGATTCCTGTCCAAATCAGCATAGTGTTGCCAAAGATGAAGTGGGATGTAGGCATTCTTATTAACCAGCAGCGTAAGTATAAATTGGTAACACCTTCTACAAAGTAATTTAGTAATGAATATCAAGAACATTAATGTTTTGGATAAAAGAACTTCTGAACAAAAGTAATCACTCTCGACTAATTTCCCTTCTAAGAACCTTTCATAAGGAAATAGAGAGGTACACAAAAATGCGTGGCCCATTTGCAGACCATGCCAGACGTAAGGCCTAGCTTAAGTCTCCAGTGTGCAGGACATCAGATTTATATTTTAATGAGGAAAAGATGATGTATCTACTAAAAGAAAAAAAGACAGGAGACTGCATATGCCCAAATATAGGGCTGGATGTCTTTCAAAATTATCCCTCAGAGAAAAAGTCCTTTACATAGTCTTTCCTATTGTGGAAATTCCTATTATGTAATTTCTCAATAGCAAAGTACTGACTGGGGAGGATACATTAGCCTGAAATGATCTCAGACGGTTTTGGTATCAGATGCTTTTTTAGAAGTCATCTGATGAAAAAGGCAAAGAATTTGAATATAAATTAAGTAATTATTCTGGGATATGACCTTATAATTTTATGTCAGATATCACATTAAGCCTCCTAAAAGATCACTTGGAAAAACAAATCAGTAAGTGGGGAATATTTTGGCCAAAAAAAATATATTTTTTCTCTTTAAAGAAAGATGAGAAATCAAAAGGCGACAGATCTACAGTAAAATTATGTGTTTAGGTTGCAAATGAAAGACCAGTCATTGAAGTCATGAAAACACTACTTGAAAGTTTGCATCTATTAGTTTCTGTTTATCCATTCAATTCAGATTTAAATATCTTCTCACTCCAACAGAGACCATTTCAATACCTTTGATAATTTGTTAGCTAATTTTTAGTACCATTACATAATGCAAAGCATACATTTTGAAAATTAAAACAAGAAAAAGGTAGAGCTTATTTAAGAACGTAAAAGTACATTTTGACTCATATTACATTTACTTTTATTGATGAAATGTTTTGAGTGTTCATAGTTTTTGTTTTAATGAATGAATATAATTGAATTTTAGAACTAAAAAGGAATCCAATCCATTTATATCTGTTTTCTGCCTTGACCAAAATGAGATTGCTTAGAATCAAGTTAACAGTTAACCAGTCACTGAGGCCTAGAAAGAACACTGGGCTTCTGACTCTTTAGTTGAATACATTTTCATGATAGCATATGTGTCAGTAGCTTAGCTTTTATCACATAGAATTAATTTTTCCATAAGTATTGAAAAGCCACAGCAAAAGTAATTATTTCCCTAATCGTTCATGGTAAAAATACCCACGTAAATGAATAATCTCTGTGGTAACAATTTATGAAACCTAATTTTTAACTTAGTCATATCAGTTTAGGACTATTCATTAGTCACATTTTTATATATATGAAAAAACTAACTTCTAGAATTCCTCTTTTGGTTTTAGTTAACAAACATAGTGCTTATGATTTAATTAAGTTTGCTGCATTAAAAAATGTTTTGGTTTTTTTAAGGCTGGCTTGAATCTTCGTAAAGTAAACAGACATGTAGATTTTCCACTTATGCTTGATTTAGCACCATTCTGTTCTGCTACTTGTAAGGTACAGTACATTAAGATATTTAATTGACTTGCAAATAATATGCGTTAAAGTATGCTATGTATTGTTAGGCCATGTTTTTGGGTCTTTTTTTAAGTAAACTTCTCTCTGAAAGAAAATATTAATAGTGATCAAATCAGTAATGTGTATAACATTTAATACATTATGACTTTTGTCCTTTGAGAGACAGAATAAAGGAAAATTGAAAAGATAAGGCATGAGATATGGTGGTCATGGAAATCAAAGCTGTTTGTAAATGCTAGAAGAAGCTGATAATACTAAGAGAAGTGAATATATTTTGTGCCCTCTTCTGTTCTTTGTGAATAATCTGTGTAATTAGTAGTAGTTTTGTGGATTTCTCTATCTTTTACAAATCAGTATACTAGTACATTGTCTTTCATACCATTTCATGTGTACTACTGAGAGTAGTGTACTTGTCAGCTGAGTATGATACCTCAAAATTGCTAATACTTCAATAATTAGGTATAGAAAGCAGACTGACATATAATTGCTTGTGTTCACATGTAAGAATTGTGTAGTGAAATAAATGAGTTTGTCTTCCTTGTGGGAAGCAGTTAATTGGGTAACTTATTGTCCTGTTCAATAGCTAGAAGTCTAGGTTTTGTGGTATGTAATGAAATGCTTATTAAACTTAATATTTTCAGTACACAGACCAGTCAAAACAAAAATCTTAAATGCAGTTTTCTGGTGAATCCAATTTATCTGTTGTGGAATACCAGCATTATCTGTAAATTATTAACACTCAGTAGTCCTAGAATTTGAATGTGATAAATAATAATGAAATTTAACAAGCTCTATGTTAAATTTATGAAAACACTGTATGTTAAAAGTACCTATTATGGAGAATTTCCAACATACACTGAAGTAGACAGAACAGTGCAGTAAGCCTCTGGCACCTAGCCCTAAAACCTCAGATCCTGTCACATCCACACACTCATCCACTTCCTCCTTTATTATATTGAAGCACATAGCAGGCATCATTTCATCCATAAATAGTTCATTATGTGTCTCCTTTTTTAAGAGGCCAGGCTGGGTGGCAGTGGCACAGTCATAGCTGGCTGCAGCCTTGGACTCCTGGGCTCAAGTGATCCTACCTCAGCCTCCCAAGTAGCTAGACCTACAGGCGTGCCACCACACCCAGCTAATTTATTTTTCATACAGACAGGGTCTTGCTGTGTTGCCTTGGCTATTCTCAAACTCCTGGCCTCAAGCAATCTTCCTGCCTTGGCCACCCAAAGCACTGGGATTATAGGCATGAGCCACTGCACCTACCCTTGTATCTCTAAAAGATTAAGAATTACTCCCTCCCTCTTTTTTTTTTTTTAAAAAAAACATAACCACAATACTATTTAATAATTCCATCTTATCATCTAGTGTTCATATTTCCAATTGTCTCATAAGTGTAATTTTTAAATGAATTAGAATCCAAATAAGGACTGGATATATTGTTAATTTGTATAATTTTTTAATTTTCATTTTTAAGGATTGCTTTTTAAAATTTTATTTAATAATTATACAGAACATTTACATAGGTCCAGTGTATAAACAAGGTAAATTCAAAGAAGTCTAGCTTTTACCCATGTCCATTCTACCTGTTTCCTCTCACTCCTTATAGATAGCCATTTAAAAAAATTATGATTTACTTTTTTATTACTTCTTTTTAAAAATGTAAGTAAACAGGTATGTATATTTACATCTCCCCTCTTAAGTAATGGTAGCTTACACTATGAATCCTTTTCTCTCTACCTATTCTTAACATTATATTATGGAGATTATTTCATAGCAGTATTTACAGATACAAACCATTTTTTAAGCAGTGTAATAATCTGTTGTGTGGATATATCACAGTTTATTCAACCAGTTCCTAATTTATAGACATTTGGGTTTATTCTCATCTTTTGATATTACAATTGATCCTGCAATTAGTAGTCTGGTGCATGTCTTTTTATGTTTTGTTCATGTATCTGTGAGAGAGAATCCTAGAAATAGGATTGATGAATCCATGAGTAATATATATGTAACTTAGTTAGATTAAATGAAATATTCCTGCATAGGGATTGTACACTTTGCATGCCCACATGCAATGTGTGTGAGTACCTTTTTCCCCACAGGCTGTCCCACGGAGGATCTTGTCATGCTTTTGCAATTTTGTCAGCCTAATAGGTGTGGAAAAGTATCTCAGTTTAGTTTTACAATGCATTTCTCGTATTTTAAGCAGGATATACATTTACTTACTTTTCCTTACAATAATATTTCACTAACTATTACTAATTTGGATTTTTTTCTTTGTTTAAAAGAATGTAAATGTGGGAGAGAAAGTTCTCTATGATCTCTATGGCATAGTGGAACATACCGGCTCAATGAGAGCAGGTCACTACACCGCTTATGTGAAAGTGAGAACATCCTCCAGGAAATTACTGGAACATATCAGTGGAAAGAAAAATATGTCTGGTATGCCATCCTAAGTTTATTTCATTATTTTTAAATTTTTTTTTATTTGTAATTATTGTGGGTACATAATAGTTGTATATCTTTATAGGGTACATGTGATGTTTTGATACAGGCATACAATGTGAATTAATCAAATCTGGGGTATCCACCATCAGGTATCCACCACCCCAGGCATTTATCATTTCTTTGTGTTAGAAACATTACAATTCCATTCTTTTAGTTATTTTAAAGTATACCCTAACTTATTGTTGATTGTAGTCACTTTGTTGTGCTATCAAATATTGTTCATTCTATCTAATATCTATCAATATTTTTCCACCCATTAACCATCTCCACTTCATTCCTCTCTCTTTGCTATCCTTCCCAGCCTCTGGTAACCACCATTCTACTCTCTGTCCCCATGAGATCAATTGTTTTTAATATTTAGCTCCCATATATGAGTGAGAAACATACTAGATTTGTCTTTCTGTGCTTCGCTTATTTCATATAACATAATGTTCTCCAGTTCCATCCATGTTGTTGCAAATGGCAGGATTTCACTCTTTTTGTGACTATATAATATTCCATTGTGTATATCTGCCACAATTTCTTTATCTAGTCATCTGTTGATGGACACTTAAGTTGATTCCAAATCTTGGCTATTGTAAATAGTGCTGTAGTAAACATGGAAGTGCAGATATCTTTTTAATATACTGAATCCCACTCCTTTGGATCTATACCCAGCAGTGGGATTGATGGATCACATGGTAGTTCTACTTTCAGTTTTTTGAGGAACCTCTCTACTGTTCCCCATAGTGCTTGTGCTAATTTACATTCTTACCAACAGTGTGTGAGGTTTTCACTACATCCTCGCCAACATTCGTTGTACTTTTGATAAAAGCCATTTTAACTGCGGTGAGATGATCTCTCATTGTAGTTTTGATTTGCAGTTCTCTGATGACTAATGATGTTAAGCATTTTTTTCAGTACCTGGTGGCCATTTGTATGTCTTCTTTTGTGAAATGTCTATTCAGATCCTTTGCCCCCTTTTAATTGGATTATTTGATTTCTTCCTATTGAGTTATTGGACGGGTGGTTTGCAAATATTTTCTCCCATTCTGTGGGTTGTCTCTTCCCTTGGTTGATTGTTTCTTTGCTGTGCAGAAGCTTTTTAGCTTGATGTGATCCCATTTGTCCAATTTTGCTTTGGTTGCCTGTACTTCAGGGGTAGTATTACTCAAGAAATCATTGCCCAGACCAACGTCCTGAAGTGTTTCCCCAGTGTTTTCTTTTAGTAGTTTCATAGCTTCTGGTCTTAGATTTAAGTCTTTAATTCATTTTGATTCGATTTTTGTATATGGCAAGAGATAAGGGTCTCATTTCATTCTCCTACATATGGATATCCAGTTTTCCAAGCACCATTTATTAAAGAGACTGTCCTTTCCCCACTGTATATTCTTGGCATCTTTGTTGAAGACCAGTTTGCTATAATGTATGGATTTATTTCTGAGTTCTTTATTCTGTTCCATTGGTGCATGTTTCGTATGCCAAAACCATTCAGTTTTGGTTACTACAGGTCTGTAGCTTAATTTGAAGTCAAGTAATGTGATTCTTCCAGTTTTGTTCTTTTTGCTTAGGATAGCTTTGGCTATTCTGGGTCTTTTGTGGTTTCCTATAAATTTTAGGATTATTTTTTCTATTTCTGTGAAGGATGTCATTGATATTTTGATGGGGATTGCAATGAATCTATGGATTGCTTTGAGTAGTATGGACATTTTAACAATATTAATTCTTCTAATCCGCAAGCATGACATATCCATTTTTTTGTGTGTTTCCTTTTCAGTTTCTTTCATCAATGTTTTATAGTTTTCATTGTAGAGGTCTTTCCCCTCTTTGTTTATTCCTAGGTATTTTATTTGTAGTTATTATGAATGGGATTTCTTTCTTGGTTTCTTCTTCAGATTCTTTACTGTTGGCATATGGAAAGGCTACTGATTTTTGTATAGTGATTTTGTATCCTGCAACTTTACTGAATGTGTTTATCAGTTCTGATAGGTTTTTTGTGGAGTCTTTAGGTTTCTCTAGATATAAGAGTATATCATCTGCAAATAAGGATAATTTGACTTCTTCCTTTCCAATTTGGATGCCCTTTATTTCTTTCTCTTGTCTGATTGCTTCAGCTGGAACTTTCAGTACTGTGTTGAATAACAGTGTTGAAAGTGGGCATCCCTGTTTTGTACCAAATCTTAGAGGAAAGGCTGTCAGTTTTTCCCCATTCAGAATGATACTAGCTGTGGGTCTGTCATATATGACTTTTATCATGTTGAGGTAAGTTCCTTCTATACCCAATTTTTTGAGAGGTTTTTATCATGAAGGGATATTGAATTTTGTTGAATGCTTTTTCAGCATCAATTTAAATGACCATGTGGTTTTTGTCCTCATTCTATTGATATGATGTATTGCATTGCTTTGTATGCGTTGAACCATCCTTGCATCCCTGAGATGAATCCCACTTCATTGTGCTGAATAATCTTTTTAATGTGTTGTTGAATTCAGTTTGCTAGCATTTTATTGAGGGTTTTTGCATCTATGTTCATTAGAGATTATTGGCCTATAGTTTTATTTTTTTGTTGTCATTGTTAAGTTTATTTCATTATTAAAAACAAATTCTTCCTTTTTTGGAAGAGGTAAGTTATTATTTTACGGATACCTGAATAGATTCACTTTAAATAAGAATTACTTCTAAGAGTGGTTAGAGAATCTTAAATATCATGATTCTATACCCTTCTAGGTGATATGAAATAACACATGGTTTTCAAGGTACTGAGTCATCATGTGTTACAGTAGAGTGATATTTTATTTAACAATACCAAAAATTTTTTGAAGACATACCCGGTCCTCAGAACAGAGTTGGAGTTGAAAATTTGCTGGCTTTGTTTATGGGTCATTTAACTTTGCTTTTTTTTTTCCCCTCTTTGAGTGAAAATGATTCTTTTCCCTGAGCAATTATTTGTAAGGTCATATTTCACTACATGTTTAAAGTATTACTAAGTAGAGATAATTATTATCCCTATAATATTTATGTTTTGAAAGAATTAGTTTATTTTGGAAAATGCTTAACCTAAGAGGAAACAACTTCTGCAGTAAGATTTAGCATTGGATAAATATAGTTTGTAATGAATACATTGCTATTTATAATTTGGAGTAAGAACATAAATCATACTGATTGTAAAATTGTACTTTTTGTTTTGTTAGGTTTGAAAGAACCTGACAGTGAATTGGCAGGCCAGTGGGTCCATATTAGTGACACTTATGTGCAAGTGGTTCCAGAATCAAGAGCACTTAGTGCACAAGCTTACCTTCTTTTTTATGAAAGAGTATTATAATTATTAATGGTAATGATTATTTAGGTCACTTTTATTTGAATGCTGCAATGATAACCATAATATATAATGTGCCTTGGTAGTCTTTCTTCTGTGAGAATGTCATGTCCCTCAAATGCTCCTGAACTTTTTTACCATTTTGGTGAACCCTTTTAAAGTAAGTTAAATTTATTCAATGCTTTCAAATTTATATTCTTAAAATAAATGTAAAAACATTTTTCAAAATATTTGTCCTGGGGAACAGAAAAACCCCACATTTTACAGTAGGAGAGGAAACCCTTTTATGAAGTGGTCCATTATTAACAAACATTCAGAAACAACGTTGTCTAAATCAAATCATTCCTTAAGACAATGTTTCCAAAAATGTTGTTATACCACCTTCCTGATCTCATATATAGTCTGTGCCATTGTGTACTTATTTTTTAACATTTTTAGCCTTAATTTTTTAAACCTTAGCCTTGTTTTGAGCATAATATTCCATGTTTTATGTGCTTATTATTTTTTTCGAATAAACATAAATATATAATTATTAAAGATTGTTCATCCATGTACTACTCCATTTAAAATCATCTCAGGGCTATCCAGTGGTATATATGTACTACTGTTTGAGAAACATTGCTATAACACATAATTATATGAAGTAATACCTAATATGGCATAGTGACCTTGTCATATTTTATATGATTCAGCTATTTAACACATTTACTACCACGTGAGTTGTATTTAACTCAGACTAGTTTTGAGCCCAAGGCCTCGTGAAGCAAAACCTGGGCAAAACCCTGCAGTTGGTTCATGAAAATCTTACTTGTTGATATTCTTTTTGTTACAATTAATATTCACAATTCTAAAAATGTGAATTAAATGAATATAAGGCAGTAACACATTTTTCATTAAATTAGAAAGAATCATTTTGTTTTCAGTTTTTATTCTATTTTTGTAATAAAATACTGTGGCCCCAAGGAAAAATTTTTTTTCTAGTGTGGGAGTGTGTTAAACAGGTATCACTGTAATTTCAGTAGTGTGGGTTTACAAATAATATATTGATTATCTTATTAATTTGACGTTTCAAGAACTGGAAATATATTGAGACATTTCATTAACATATCATTTGCAGCCTATTCATGGTGGAGTTAAGAATAATTTGCAAGTGTTTGGCCAAGATCAAAATATAAATAGTTATAACATGTAGAATTGGTAATTAGAAGATGATAATCTGTATGGGACCATAGGATACCTTTGATATATAAATTATCAAATTATATTTGTAAGTGATAGAGGATTATACTAAAAAGAATATTTTTTACCTCTGTATTTTAGTAAATATTAAACATGATTTGGAGGTTTTGAGATCATTTCTGTCTTCAACAAGCATCATTAATAAGTTCAGTGGAGTTAGCTTTTATTTTAAAGGGGCATAAAGTTGACATTTCTGATTTTCTTTTTAAATAAATAATAGCAAAACTGATAGTTTTTCCCCTCTAGAATACAAAGTATTAAGCTGTCAAAACTTAGAATGAAAAATATTACTATTACTTAGGCTTTAGTTTTAAAAAATAGTGGTTACTTCAGTGTCGTATTATTGAATCAAAACATAACCGCATGGTTCAAGCATCCTACTCATTAGTGCCAATGAATGATACTACAAGCAAGTGCTGGATAAGTGCCTAGTCCCAGTTCATTCTCCTCTTAGGAAGTAAAAATTATAGCAGCTGTAGATAATGTGTGGAAATATTTAACCAAGACTGACTCTTTTTAACATGTAGGTATACATAACATTATCAAGGTTACCATTGCTGCCTTCTGATATATTAATGAATAGAATTGTGATTTCTGATAAAGATGGTAATAGTATACAAGACACAGAGCTTAAAAATGGCATTGTATAAATTGTTTGTAAGCTATCGAAATTTCAGTAATAGTGTTTTTCTTGATTTTTTTAACAGTGAAATAATTGAGAAATATGTCTTTATAAATTAATATGCAAAGTCAGGTTATGTCCTGTGAAAGGTAGTTTACAGTATTTTCTGTTTCATTATAATTCATTAATATTGAAGATTTTAGTACCATAGCAGTGAATTTTTTGAAAAATACTAAATTTCTTTATTCAAGTCAGCCCTCTTGGTAATAGCAATTGCCACCCAATCCCCCCCAGAATAAATGTATAATAAATATTAGGTCAGCTGAGTTTTCTCCTAGAAAAGATACTATTAAGAGGTATATACTTTTCATTGGATGGTCACCTGTTTCTTGTTTCAAAGGTAGATATTTGGAAACATACCTATACCTGCTATGCTGACACTACTTTAACATTTTTTAAAATGGAAAGACTTATATAGATTTTAGATATTATTCTAGAAGTTACATGCAGATAAGATACTTTTGTTTTCATTTCCTTAGTGTTAAATGAGCTAATTCAGAAATCTATTTTTTTATGGCCTGGAGTTTATAAATGCTTTTTCCTTGTCTTCTGAAAGACAAGGAAACTTAATTTTCATACCTAAGAATTTCCTAAAGATAGCTTTTGTTATAGAGAAAGGATGTTAAGTTATACATGGGTCTACATTTAAAGAAAAAAAAATTTTTTTTGAGACAGGGTCTCACTTTGTTGCAATGGCATCATCATAGCTCACTGCAACCTCAAACTCCCAGGCTCAAGCCATCCTCCTGCCTCAGCCTCCCAAGCAGCTTGACAGGCACACACCACCACATCCAGCTAATTTTTCTATTTTTTGTAGAGACCAGGTTGCTCTATGTTGCTCAGGCTGGCCTTGAACTCCTGGCCTCAAGCTATCCTCTCACCTTGGTAAATTTGTTTTTATTTTGAATATTTCCAAAGCACATTTGCAGGGATATTAAATTGTGAGGCTACTGTAATAACAATAGTTTCCAGATTACCTCAGGAAGCAGTACAAATAAATAAGAATGTTTACAGATCATCAAAACAACTACCACAGTGTTTGAACAAATGAATTTAAGTAAAAGAGAAGTTACACTGGCTTTGTTTGGAAATTAGTTTACAAGGTATGTTTTACCCCAGTTCTCCCTATTTTTTTCATATTTAAAATGATAAAATGTTGATTATGTGCCAATAATGTGAATATTCTTGACATGATGAAATATATGTCTATCCTTAAGATTTTGTCATTTAATACTTTTAAAAATTGTGAGGACCACCTTTTTAGGTGGCCAAGGAGAGTGATAGTTGATATCAATTCAAAGAGTAATTGACACCTGTTCTTATTTTAAGGAATTGGGCTGTTTTACTATATTTAATAATAGCTCTTAGCTCGCATGTGTGATGATTTTAATTAGTGATTATGTAACAGCTAAACAAAATTTCCTGAAGATTAAGCTGTGAAATGTATCAACCTTTATCTAATTTTTGTAGTACAAAATAACATCTTGCCTACTTTTTAAAAATTCATATTCAGAATTTATTTTTCTGCATGATACCTGACCAAATAAGGCTAAACCAAATATGTGCAATAAAATTGAGCCCTTATGTAGTATCCAGTGCATTATTAAGAAAGAATATTTCTAGATATTTAAAATGTTTTTGTATAGAAATCATCAATTCAAATCTGTTTAAAAGATGATTATATTTTCAATTTTGAGAAATAAATTAAGTCATTCCTATGTTTTATCTTCACTTTTTTTTGCAGTTTTTAGAAAATAGCTATGTAACTTATTGAGCAGTATTTTGTTACTGTATAAACATGCATTATAAATATTAAATTATTATTTATCTTATGTTACAAATTGGTCCTGGAGTTTTTGCAATGCACATCAACAGTGTTTTATCTGTATTTGTGTATGTCTTAGTCTACTTGGGCTGCTATAACAAAATACCATAAACTGGGTGGCTTATTAACAATAAAAATTTATTTTTCACAGTTCTGGAGGTTGGGAAATTCAAGATCAAGGTGCTAGTAGATTCTGTGTCTGGTGAGGGTCCATTCATGGTTCATACAGACAGTGCTTTCTTGCTGTGTCCTCACACGGGGAAAGGGGCAATGGATGACTCTTGGGCCTCTTTTATGAATGCCCTAATCTCCATGCATCGGGGCTCCATCCTCATGACCTAATCACCTCCCAAAGGCCCTACCTTCAGATACCTTCATATTAGGCATTTATGAATTTCGTGGGGACATAAACATTCAGTCCATAGCAGCTTGCTCTATTCAAAATATCCTCCATATTTTAGAAATTCACTATTTCAGAACAAAATATCTTATTTTGGGCACTTTCACTCAGATTTCAGTATCTACCAAGGGTGAATCTTCATCCTTTCAGATGTTTCTCAAAATATTTGAGTTATTGAACAGAATAATTCATTAGGAAATATTTTATCTACCTGTTTGTACCTAACCTTTTTTTGGGTCATGAAGCTGTTTGAGATTATGTTGAAAGTTATAGACCATCTTTTGTTTAATCATTTAATTAAATATTGAACACCTGCTATGTGTAGGCACTAGGGATACAACAGAACACAAGACAGAAATCTACAGAAATGAGGAAATAGACATTCTAATGTAAGGAGTAAGGAGAAGATCTGTCAAATGGTAATGATACAGAAAAAAATCGAGCAATATTGCCTATGGAGCCATATGGAAATTAAGGTCCAGGGGGATGAAGGAAGGATATCCTAGGGATAAAAATGCATCATAATATCAGTCCTGATAGTCCCAAAGAGAAAGCTGAATGTTCGAAACGGTAGGGTTTTAATTCTGCGGCCATCTCTTCTGACAGTATAGAGGCTGGAAAGGGAAATATTGACATCTTTATGTTTCCAGGAAAATATGTCCCCAATTTTTATATGTAATTTCAGAGGTTCATGGACTCCCCTAAAGCCATTTTCATACATATTTTAGGTTGTACGCAAGCAGAAATATCCAAAAATATTTGCATTCCCAGATGTATTACGATAGGCTGGGTTATGCTGCAGTAACAACCCAAAATCCTGGTGGCTTAGCACAACAAAAATTATTTCTTGCTCACGCAAAGTTCATAGTGAGTCTGGGCAATCTGCAAAGGGGACTGTTCTCCAACTGGTGACTCTATAATCCAGGCTGATTCAGTCTTGTGGCTCTACCATTTCAACACCAGGCCTTCCCATTGTGGAAGGGAAATAGAGGTCTAAAAGGTCTGTACCAGCAAATAAGTTCTTCATCTTGGATGTGTCACAATTTATTGGACAGAAGTAGTCATGTGACTCTGCCTAATTGCAAAGAAGTATGGATAGGAAAGAGTAAGTCTCCCATGGGCCCCAGAAGAAAAAGAGAATGGCATATATGTGAGTTTACTATCTCTATCACAGCCCACCCTTCTGGTCACCAAATACTCAGCTCACTCTTCTTTCTACACATGAAACACAGTGACTCCCTCTTCAAGGGGCACAGCCCAAAAGTCCTATCCAGGTAAAATTTTATCCTCCAAGATCAGGCTTTCTGGAAGAGTTATGTCAGATCTGGATATTGTTCCCAGTGTCTTAGAGACCTAGGAACCAAAGATATGTTCTGTTTTCCACATACTTAATGTACATTGGTGGAACAGGTGGAACCATAACCACAGTAAACATTCTGATTCAGAAAGGGGGAAAGGAATGGGAGAAACTGTCAGGGTCCCTTAGGCTGGGCATGGGGTATGTTTATGATTAGACTTCTCTAGGAAGAATTCCCTTGTTCATTGTTCACTGTGACCATCCTCTGGCAGGATCGTTTCTCTTCTTTAATTAACCCCATCCTCTGGCAGGATCATTTCTATTCTTTAATTAACCCCCACAGCTACATCTGGCCGTTGAGGAATATGACATCCTTGGGAGTTGCACATTTTTTGAGACCATTTCCTAGATGATTGAGGGTTGCAGTTTTTTTGTTTTTTTTTAATTTGGGATAGCCACAAGTTCTTTTAGCCAAGGTTTGTGGTTTCTTTTTCAGTATAACTCTTAAAAATTTAGTAGGCCTCTTACCTGTTTCCAGTCAGATTAATATGCCGATAACTGTACCAGAGTTTGTTGAGATACACGGTTTTTGGGTTGGCTATATGTCCTTGCTTTCCTTCCCCCACACCTCTCTTCTGACTTTACTGCAGATACATTATAAGCTTTGATGGAAGAGGCATACTCTTAGCCATATTTTCAACCTGAGGCATTTTTTTCCCCAAGAGGAAAAAGTTAAGGTTCCACATCCTTAATTAACCCACTGAAAAATTTTCCAAAATGGATGTGAAGTCTACAGCCTTAGTTATCTTTGCTGAAAGGCTGAGTTTTAATGATAGTTTGTCACTTAAAAACTTTCTCAAGTTTATCTCCTACTGCTTGGGGTTGAGAAATCCAACCCTGTGAGGCTCTAAAATTTTGTCTCTTCTATTCCCTCATTTTGGCTTTCATAAGCCAAACATTCTGTCCTGAGTTCTACTCTTATGATACTTTGTCAAATGCATCCAACAGCACTCACCACACATTAGCATGTTTTTTTTAACATCTTCCCCTAGCTCAAAATTCATTATGTACATTATCTACCTCCCAGCTTGTCATGTGTAACAGTTTTATCAAATGCTTTACTACTACATACTGTGAAGTGGCATGTTTCTAGCCTCCAAAAGTAGTTTTCTTTGTCTGCCAACCTCTAAGAGAATGCTATTTAGGTCATTAAATATGAAATGTATGATTTTGAATCAAAAGTTTATTATATCTCAAACAAGAAGCAGTACAATTAATTAATCAAAGCATGTGCCTAAACTATTGACAGAGTTTTGCCATCTTAATGGTAGCTTGTTTATGCTAGCAGCAAAGAAGCCTGGAGAGTGAGTGTCAATGAAATCACAAAAGGCATTTTCCACAGCTTGTTGAGAATTGAATATTTTTTCCTTGCAGGAAATCATTGTCAGTTGGTGCAAGGTCTGGTGAATACGGTGGATGACAGAGAGTTTCCAAGTCCAGCTGCTATAGTTTGAGCAGCATTGTTTTTTGCAACATGTGGTCTTGCAAGAGGATTGGCCTGTCTCTATTGACCAATCTCCGCTGCTTCATCACAAGCATCCTCATCATTTCTTCCAATTGGTTGCAGTAGACATCTGCTGTCATCAATTGACCAGGTTTTATGAAGCTGTAGTGGTTAATACTAGCGCTGTACCACCAAACAGACACCATTAGCTTTTTTTTTGATGAAAATTTGGTTTTGGACTGCATTTCAGCACCTCATCTCTATCCAGCCATTGTGCTGAAGGCTTGCAATTGTCGAAAAGAATCCATTTTTCATCACACATAACGATATGCTGTAGAAATGGTTCTCCTTTATTTTGTGACAGCAAGAAAGGCAAGCTTCTAGATGATTTCTCTTCTTACGCTCATTTATGTGGTACTCATCTATCCAGCTTCTTTACCTTTCCAATTTGTTTCAAATGGTCCAAATGGTCCAATATTGTTGGAATAGTAACGTTAAACCTTGCTGCTAATTCACACATAGGTTGAGATGGATTTGCTTCCACTACAGCTTTCAGCTCATCATTATTTACCTGGTCTCAGGTCATGCACATGGCTCATTTTCAAGATTAAAATCACCAGAACAGAACTTCTCAAACTATCGATGTACTGTGCATTCATTAGCCACATTCTTCCCAAACTCTTTGTTGATATTTCGAGCTGCCTGAGCTACATTGGTTCCATGAGAGAACCATTTTCAAAAATAACACAAATTTTTGTCTTATCCATGGTTTCATAAAAATTGCTCTTAAAAAAATTTGAAAGATAATCACAAGCCAAAATGTGCTCTTGAAAGAAGATGCACCTTCACAATTAAAAAAATAACAAAAGAACCACAAGAAGTGTCAAAATGAAATGTCAGAGATATTACCTGACAGACTTAGTACTTAAGGAAGTCAGACATTTCATACTCAATAACATTAATATTTTAGGTTCTTCATTTGAGCAGCACCCAACTCCTGTTATCAGTATCTATATTTGTCTCAAGATAGATTAGACTTCTGCTGTATTAACAAATGACCCCAGAATCTCAGCGGCGTATTTGTGGTCATTACAAAGTCCTTTACAGATTTGGGGATCTTCCTGGCAACTGTTCCCCATGAAACAACTCAGTGATCCAGGCTGACAGAAGATTTCCCAACCTGTAGCTGCATTATCTGAAACATGCAGCCTGGTGACAGTGCACCAAGTCTTATAAGTGACTTCATCACTTAACCCACAGTGCATTGGCCAGAACTTATTCATAAAGCCCTCCCTAGAAGGGACAAATCTTTCACCTTTTACTAAAGATTTCCATGGAGAGGAACAGTTGTGAGTTAGTGACCAAATTTTTTGATGCCTTAAATAAATAAATAAAGTCCTCCGTAACTTTAAGGGGGGCTTAGAAATGCAGTCTTTCGTGTGCTATCAGTCTGTGGAGAGTCAGATATTAGTGAATGCTAATAATATTTACCATTTCATACAAATGAGTTAAGTACAGAAACAGTTTGAATCACAAAAGATTTGAGGTAAGAATATGCAGTCATTGAACTAGGTTTACCTTACTTTTCTTACTTACTGACCTAAATGGCCAGTACCTGTCCCATATAGTCCATTGTTAAATAACTAAGGCAATTTTTGTTTTATATCTTCCTCATACTTCATTATGCCAGATTCTCTCACTACTTTCTAGGAAATGCTTAAGTAACCATATTACTTAAGAATTAAAGAGTTGCAGCTGGATATGGTATAATAGCTCACACCTGTAATCCCAGCTACTCGGGAGGCTGAGGAAGGAGGATCCCTTGAGCTCAGGAGTTCAAGATTACAGTGAGCTATGATTGTGCCACTGTATTCTAGCCTGGGTGAGAGAGCAAGACTCCATCTCTTTAAAAAATAAAAAAGAGTTGCAATTTATAATTGCTTGTAGCATAGTAGCTTTAAATATTTATCCTCCATTGTATTTATTGTGATAAAATGTATAACAACATTTGCCATTTTAACCATTTTTAGGTGCATAATTCAGTGGCATTAAGTACATTCACATTGTTGTACAAACCTCACCATTCATTTCTAGAACTCTTTCATCATCCCAAACTGAAACTCTGTACCCTTTAAACCATAACTCCCCATTCCTCTCTCATCCCAACTGCTGGCAACCTCTGTTCTACTCTGTCTCTATGAATTTGCCCATTCTGGGTACCTCATATAAGTGGAATTATACAATATTTGTCCTTTTGTGTCTAGTTTATTTCATCTTGCATAATGTTTTCAAGGTTCATCCATATTGTAGCATGTTTCTGAACTTCATTCCTTTTTAAGGCTGAATGATAGTCTATTATTGTATATATATACAACAGCTTTAAATTTTTATTAAGTTTTAAGATGACTATGATATGGCACCTAATAACACTATAAAGCTTCAAATCTCAAGAAGCAGAAATGGTTTCTATTTCTGTATCTTTTCCACATCTCATTTAGCTTTTTTCCATTTTACTTTAAGAATAATTTGTTTCTATAATAATGCAAGGTACTAACTTAAACATATCCTCCTTTAGAGGATAAACACTCTGCAAATAGGAAGTTAACAAAAAATTTCATTTACAAAGTCCCATGATTGTTAGTCCTTAACAGAAGACTGCCAAATTTAAGATTAGCAAGATGTTGGCTGCTATGGCACTTGATAACTGCAGTGCAGAATGATCAAACTGCAGCGGTTAACATACATGACAGCTGCTCAAACAGAAACTTTAACACAAAAACACATTCTGAGGAAATTTGGTGTTGAGATACATATACTTGCCTGATGTGTCCAATCAGATCATAATGTTACAGGGAAATCTTAGAAGAGAGGAGTTAGGGAAAGGGAAATGGAACTGTAAAACTCATTTTCTGATCTGGCAGTGATTGCTGAGAGTGTCTCAATAAACTGGCACAAGGAATAAAATGTGAGGTATTTAATAATCTCCATTTGGCAATGAATTTCCAAAATGATTGGCCTACTTTGGGGTCACTGTTGTTTGAAATATTAATTCAGTCATTTCACAGATGTAAGCATTTCTGTGTGCAAAGCAGTATGTCAGGCACTTGGAGGGCAGAGGTAGGAAAAAATCCTTACCTGAACATTGCCTCAACTTCATACTAAGGAAACAAGCAATTACAGTGTGGTTATAGGGAGTAGTTTCACGAGGGCAATCAGGTTTTTCTGAGAAAACAGAATATTTTTCTAATTAGAATGTTTCTCAGGGAAATAAACTCAAAAATCAGGCCCTATGCAAACAAACTTGGAAAATACATATCAAAATCAGAGATAACTACTGATAACATGTCATATATGTCCTTATAGTTTTTGCTTCATAAAGTGATTTTTAACATCATATTAGACTGTTGAGTAGTCAGTCTTATTTGTGCGAAGTGGAAATTAGGGAAAGGGTCAAAGAAATAGAGCTTTCCTTTTGCCTCCACTAGTATCCCCATCAATTCACATTGTCACGGTCCTGTTCAGTCTATGACTGGACTTTGAAGTGTTGCCCCAGTTCTTGGGTTCTGGGCTTGGAAGCATCACAAGCCTTGGCTCCCACAACGGAGAGAGATGACAAACACTCAGCAAGCGAAGAATTTATTGTAAGGAAAGTTTAAGGGTGCAAAGCGAAAGACATTTCCTAAGGGGAAATAGGTCTGTCTCAAGTAGAGAAGACCCTAATTAATTCTAGAATTCCTCCTTTTATATGCTAGTAGTTTATGTTGATGTAAAGATCAGTTATAATTACTTATGACTATATGTCATGGGTTTGGGGGGTCTGAATTTTCCAGGTATGGACATAACTTAAAGGTTATGTTCCAATCATACTTTCTCCTATATGTCGCCGTTTGTGGTGTTTCTGTTTTTTGATTGGTGGTCCGTGTTCCACCGTCTAATCACCCATTCTTTAAGACTGAAATAACTGTTTACCCTGCTTATTCTTCTGTAACTGTTTCCTCCTAGTTTTTCTGCCTCTATCATTCCATTATCTCGTTTTTCTGTCCCTAACAACATCATAATGTGGTCAGGTGTAATTAATGAAGGTTTCTCCCAAGATAAAACTTTATTTTGAGGGCCACTTGGATTTGAGGAAAGGCAGATCTTTAGCTACTAAGGACTTTATTCTCATGTTAATCCAGGAGTATCCGGGTTTCTAGTGTTGAGGAAGACTGAATTTCATGCAAAGGGCATCTCTATTCTCACATCTATATTTATTTTCTTTATCCACCTAGCTGTACTCTTACTATTTTGTTTCTAATGTAATTTACTATTTCATTTACACAATAATTCCCAGTGAAACAATTTAGAAACAATTTAGATACAGTTTTCAGTTACTCAAAAGTTTCATGTTACTCTCTGGAGAAACACTTTCCAAGATTTAATTAAGAAATACATACTGTATCCTTGGAACCTTTTCGTTTTCTTTGAAACTTGTCGCTCCTAGCCTGGAAATTGGTACTTTTGATACTTGAACGCTGTTCATATTAAAACACATGGAATCAAAGTATCCTTTTCGAAGAGTGCAATTGCATACATCCTTTCGGGAAGCTACAGTTGAAGGAAAGGAGTAGCAGGACAGAAACTAGATCTCCCCGCCACTTTCCCCTAAAGGTCACAGGGAAAGAATGAAATACCGGGACTAGCTGGGCGAAGCGGAGCTGAACAAATGTCCCCGGGAGGGGGCGCGATGTTTTGAGGTTAACAAAGAGAACGACCGCTGCGGGGTCAGCTAAGGTCTCGGCTTTCGCTACTGATCCAGACCGTACACCTTCACAAACGTACTGTTTCCCTGAGATGGAACCCTCGAAAGCGCCCAGTGCGTCCCAAGCTGAGTACTCCGAGAAGATTCGGGCCAGGTTCTGGCCTGCCTGAAACGTTGCTCCTGGCGCACCCAGCAACTGGCCAGAGTTGATTCGATTTGACCCTAGGGCCCCTCCGTAATCTAAAAGTCGCATCGCGAACTCAAGTCTCTTTTCTGAAGCAGCTGAAGGTTCTTAGGGGAGAATGTACGTCCCTTTAAAGGAGGATCACGTTGCTAAAGTAAAAAAGTTGCGGGCGCCCTTTGTGTAGAACACTTACGCTTTTGGCTTCCTGCTCACTGTAAAGATAAAAAGGAATCGGGCATGGCATCGGCTACATTAAGAAGTAATGTTGCAGGAATGTTCAGACAGTCAGTCGCCAGGCGTTGCCCATAACAAAAATGGCCTCGACACATACCAACCCGGTAGAGTCACGTGCTCACATACCAGGATGAGAGGTGGTATGGCTTCAGATGATGAACGGATGTTGTTATTATTCACTTCCGGGTAAGACCAATCGGGCGCCATCTTGTCTTGTTCGTGAAGAAGTAGAAGCATCGACAGGATTGGAGAGGTATTACAGGAACGGTGGGGACAAGGGTGTTCCGGAACCAGAGTGGGTAAGCGATGGAGAACATTTACACGTGGGCACTTCTCGGAACATTACAATCCTCTTGGTTTCTGAGGCGAGAGTGGCATAACTTAATCAGCCTGCGTACGCAGCTTGGCGCGACCGCTGGAACCTCATTCCCTTAAAGTGGCGGCGTCTGCCTGACTTCCTAAATCAAAGCGGTGCTTTCGCTGAAAAGGAAATGTCCCTATTAAAGAGAATGCTCACGACCCCTCATTCTAAGAGTTTTCTCTCTGATGAGAAGGGACTAATTGTTGGGCTTCTGACCGGCCGTTAAGAACTGCGCGTGCGCAGTGGGAACCCCCTTATGGGGAAGGGGTGCAAGAGGGCGGGGGAGGCGGGGGCCCGGACCTGGAGCTTTTACCATGTGCGGCTCCGACTACGCAGGCGCGGTTCCTCAGTTTGGGTTTTTCTTGTGTTCTTGTCCAGTGATGAGGATTATGTGTTGAGCTTCACGAAGGAAACAGGTAGTATCCAGTATTTCAGTTGCTTTATGTGGTGGGTAGTATGGTCATCTGAACAAATTGGACACTAGACAAATTTTGATGGTGAATTTAAGTTGTAAACATTCTAGTTTAAGATCTCAATTCCTCATTAATCTTCTTTGCTGCTCTGCCCCCAAATAAAACAAAATAAACTTGAACTTCTTATTTGAGTGCAGCCAGACAAAACAAACCAGAACACTAAAGATTTGACTTGTGGAATTTTTTTGTAACATGTCAAAGGGCTATAGAGAAAATAACAGTAAAAAGTTATTAATAGACTATTTTTTAGAAAAATTTTTATTTACGTAAAAATTGAGCAGACAATGCCCATATAACCCTCACAACACACACAGTTTCTCTTCTTTTTACAAACATCAGTATGGTGGCATTTGTTACAATTAATGAACCAGTACTGATAAGTGATTATTAACTAAAGTCCTTAATTTATTCCTTTTCCTTTAGTTTTTAACTTAAAGTCCTTTTTCTATGGTACCCATTGAAGGTACCACATTACATTTAGTTGTGATGCCTTTGTAGGCTTCTCTTGGTTTTGACAGTTTGCTCAGCCTTTCCTTATTTTTGATGACTGTTATAGCTGAATTGTTTCTCCTCCAAAATTCATATCTTGAAGTCCTAACCTCAGTACCTCAGAATGTGACAGTATTTGGAGAAAGGGTCTTTAAAGAGGTGAAACGAGATATTTGGGTGGACCCTAATCTCCCTATAAGGAGATTAGGACACAGAGGGAAGACCATGTAAAGACGTAAGAAGACAACCATCTGCAAGCCAAGGAGAGAGGTCTCAGAATGAAACTAACCCTGCTGAAACTTTGATCTTGGACTTCTAGCCTTTAGAACTGTGAGGAAATAAATTTCTGCTGTTTAAGACACCAGTCTGTGGTACTTTGTTATGGCAGCCCTAGCAAACTAATACAATGACCTTGACATTTTTGAGGAGTACTGGTAAGGTAATATTGTAGGATGCCCTAGTATTGGAATTTGCCAGATGTTTTTCTTGTGATTGAAAAGGTGTACGGATTTTAGAGATGAAGATCACAAAAGTAAAGTGCCTTTTTCTTTACATGCTATTGAGGATAGATACTATCAAGGTGACTTACCATGTTGATATTGACCTTGATCACCTGCTTGAGGTGTAGTGCTTGTCAAGTTCTCCACTATAAAGTTACTCCTGTCCCCTTTAACACTGTACTCTTTGGAGGGAAGTTACTTTGCAGAGGCCACACGTAAAGAGTGGAGAGCTGTGCTCCCCTTCTTTTAGGGTGGAGTATTTACATAATTTGTTTGGAATTCTTCTCCCTGGTAAATTTGTCCCTCTCTTCTGAGCTTTATGTCTGATGTGAGAAGCATTTCACCATATGCATCAAAGGACAGATGTGTTTCTGTATTTCTTTGATTTTGTAATTAATGCTTAAGGATTTTAAAATACTACATTTTAATTCTCATTCATTTCTTTGTTACACAGTCTGAGTGGCTTTTGCAAATATTAATGATTGTCATTTAAACAAGCTGCTTTAAGAACTTCAAAGCAATGAAGATCTAATAAAGAGCTATTTAAGAAAAGGATAAGATAAATGATGGTCATTTCTGGTTGTATTAATTTTCTAGGGATGCCCTAATAAATTACCACAAACTGGGTGATTTCAAGCAACAGAAATTTATTCTTTCACAGTTGTGAAGGCTAAAAATCTGAAATCAAGGCTTTGGCAGGCCATGCTCTCTTAAATTTTGGGAGAGGATCCTTCCTTGCCTCTAGCTAGCTTTTGGTGGTTCCTGTAAGTCCTTGGTGTTTCTTGTCTTGTAGGCCCATTACTCAAATCTGTGCCATTGTAGTCACATGGCATTCTCCCTCTGTCTTTGTCTCTTCTCTTCTTATAAGGACACTACACATTTGATTAGATTTCACCCTAATCACGTATCTCCTCATCTTAATTTGAATACATCTGCAAAGACCCTGTTTCTAAATAAGGATACATTCACAGGTATCAGGAGTTAGGACTTCATTGTATCTTTTGGAGTATACAGTTCAATCCACAACACTGGTGATAGCTTGATTTTTTTTCTAGCAGTGTGTGATAGTTTTGATGATCTGATATAAACCTTGGTTATTGATCTTTCTCTTCTTCCCAAATCCCAATTGTTTTCCAAGAAAATAACAGTTAACTTGACACTGTAAAGGGAAATATTCTTAGGGAAGTCTTCCATCCTGGCTCATTGGTAATCAATTTCTCCAAACTTGAAAAGTTGAGCCTAACAGTGTTTAAAATTAAGTCTAAAGGAGAAATGAATAATTTGGTGTCAATTTTTGATGTTACAAAATCACAACAGTATTAAAATGTCATGTTCATGATTTAATACTAAAGTATTTACTTGATAACATATTTCAGTGATTGAATAAAACATTTAACCACTTAATATGGACAAAGCACTATGGAGAATTCAAATTATTATGTTTTTTCTGCCCTCAAGAAGATTCTTGTTTTGAGCTAAGACAAAAAACATGAGAATTCATTACAGACTCTAAGAAGAACTGTACATCATCTTTAACTTATTATGGAAGCTTTCAGACAATGCAGAAGTAGAGTGTAGTGAATGCCTGCCTATCTTTAACAGTTACCAACATTTTTCAAATCATTATTAAACCAATATGTAAATGTCATTTTTATTGGTACAAGTTTATGTTATTTCGTTAAGCCATAATGAAATTTTAAAATATATATCTTTTTATTATGGTGTGGTGGGCCTTTGTATTCCTTCTGTTTTTCAGATATTGCATTTGTTAAGTTTGTAAGTAGTAAAGATTTTATGGTGAAGATGAAGGAAGAAAGAGTAAGGCTTCTAAATCCTTACCATCAGATCACTTATAATCTTGCTCTTTAATTTTAAAAAATAGCTAATGAAACTCCTCATTAAGCATTGTGCTAGGTGCTGAAACATATATAAAAGTTAATATTAAATATTTGAATAATCCTAGTATTATACCAAATCTTCCCTAAAATGTTTCTTTTCTGCAGAATTTAGCATGACTCCAAAATTAGTTTTCCTGACCAGAGATACCTTCTGTGGATTAGATTATAGAAATTTACTCCAAATGATGTAAGAAAATGAAACAGAGATCAGGTGATTTGTCCAATGTCTCACAGTTAGATGATTTTTATTGCTTATACAAGTCATTATAGATGGTGCTCATCAGCTTCCTTTGATTCTTTTTTCTTTTAAAATCTGTATATTTCTAAAAATGTACATGCAAGGTAAAATAAAGGAATACAGAAAGAGATAAAGTAAATCAAAATTCCATGATTCCTGTTTCTACTTCCCAGAGCTTACCAGTTTTAAAAAGATTTTGTAACTTAGGAATTTTTCTATTTGTAATTGCATTCTTAGAAAAAGCCTCCGGTGGCATCATTTTTTATGATGTTTCATGTAATTATTTTTCACTTACTAACACAGTTTGTATATCAATACATATCAGTATATAAAAATCTACCTTATTCATTTTAATGGTGGAATAGGGATCCACTCTACAGTTCACTCTAATTTACTTGCCTTTAATTAAATGTCACTGAGAGCAGATGTTTACTGTAAGAAAATATGCTGCAGATTTTTGAGTTATGACATGAATATGCTCATTTATGGTTTAAGTCCCTGCAGAGGAATTGCTGGATCAGAAGGATATGCATTTACAATTTTGATAATCAGATACCGTAATGCTAAATTGTTTTTCAGAGAGACTAACTTTGGTGTTACATCTACAGTCTCATCCAAGAGTCATCTTCGGTAGCCAAATCAAGCTTCTCCACTCCAGATTTAATTAAAGCATTTTATCAAATAGCCCCTAGCTTCTTACTTACTTGACTTTTACTGTCACCTCCTTTACTTTTTTTTTAAATTCTGCTCTGCTTCTCTGTTTTGCATCTCTTTTTGTATTTTTCTCAGCCTAGGTATATCAAACACTGTACTACTTGAATAGTAGCTTCCATTAAAATTTTGAGGAAGAAAGCTTTGGAAAACATAACAAAAGTACAAGTTTTTGTTTAAACATAACAGAAAAATTACTACAAGTAATACAACTCAAACTCTTGAAAGGATGCAAGTAACACCTCTTTGTGCATAGGGAAACTTGGAAGTTTATAATAAAAACTTCAACCTATGATATTGTGAGAAGTAGGAACAGGAAGACAAACTGAGACTAAAGAATTCTTTCAAAGATAAAAGGAAATCTGTGTAAATCTTAGATTGCTTCTGAAGAAGAAAATGGAGTTGAACAGAAGTGGGTTGGCTTTTTTTTTGACCCCCTAATAGTTGTAAATTTGAAGAATGTTGCCAAAAGTGATACTGAGAAACTTCTGATAATGATATTAACCACCACAAATGGAAGCTTCCTATGCTGAGTTTTCATGTGTTTCTCATTTAATCCTTAACAGTATTCCTATGAGGTGTATACACTTATTATATCTTCCATTTTACAGATTGGAAAACCAAGATTATAGAGTAATTTACCCATGTTCACACAGCTAATAAATGAATTATAGGTAGGCATCGTGAACCAGAGTTTGTGCTCTGAAGTCTAGGTGACAGGTGATGACCAGAAAACTTAAAAGAAGAACTGAAAAAGTTGTCCATGACAGCCAGTAAACATTTTAATTAGAGTGATTTCTGGAAAAGAAAATTTGTGTATTAGAAATGATGGTAGGGAGTCATTATACATCACTTTCATCATTAAAGTGATTTTAGTAAATGTCTTCTATTTTTAACTTCAGTAGGCACTATATGCAGCTGGTGATAAGGTCTGTATTGTATGAGTTTACAACTTAGCACAGAAACATTTAAGCATTATAAGCTGTTAAAGCTTTGTAAAACACAGCAAGCTGTGCTTACTCTAGCTTTTTGGTTCTTATGTAGGTCAGCGGCTTCCTTATCATTAACCTTTAAAGGTAAACAGGAGAAGCTAGAGACCACTTGTTTGTGCATTTCGTGTTTGTTTAGTGTTTGCTCTGTGCAGGATGCTGTCCGTTACTTTATAGAAGATAAAAAAGATGAATAAATTTGTCTTTAACTGTAAAAAGCTGTTGATTAATGGAAAGAAATGTAAACCATTTCTGGGACAAACTCTTCTCCCCTTGCTGGTGTTAATTTCTAAACATAGAATTCCATAGAAGAATTTGAATTAATGAATTTCATTGCGTTATTTGTACCATTAATACCAGTTGGATGAGATCTTCTTTTCAAATGTTTGTTGTTCCTTTTTTCCTCAATCTCTTAATTGTTTACATTGGTTTGAATTGTGAATGAATTATTCAAATAAATAAAAGATTTTGAAAGGAAAAAAAGATGCTAAAAAGCTTTGCCTCTTCATATGTGATGTATCTTTTTCCTTAACTTTACAGTGGTAAAATAATTCCCCATCGTAAAGTTGTTTTTTTGTTTTTTTTTTTTATGACCTTCCTGCCTGCCTCTCCTGAATTTGTCTCTCTGGGACAGTCTCTGCCACCTCCCCTCCTCTCCTTGCCTATTTCTTCTTCTCCGTGTCTCCTGCTGTGTGTTTCTCCCTCCCTTTGTGTCTCTCTGTGCCTGTCTCTCTGCATCTCTCCATGTCTCTGTCTCTTCCACTCTGCGAGTCTCTCTAAGCCTGTGTACATCTATAATAGGCAGGCGCACGCCCTTGCGCCTCTGCCCTTGCCAGTTGCCCCTAGAGCCCTGTCACCGCCTCTGTCCCAGTTCCCGTCTCTGCGCCTCAGTCTCCAGCCTTGCAAACTGGGCAGACACCCCCCACCACCCCACACACTCCCGGCACGGTCGCACCGCTTGCGGGGAGCGGGGGCCAGCTCAGGCGCCTCCTGGCACAGGATGGATGGAAGGGAACTCCCCCATTGTAAAGTTAATGGAAGGAAAAGTGACAGTGTAATTTGGAAATGATTGCACTTTGATGTTGCATCTCTAGAATTTATTCTAATCATGGTAATCTATGAACAAATGTATACTCTTTTTTTTTCTAGGGCATAAATAATATTGCTGCTATGCTTCCAAGCTATAATCTGAATCAACCTAAATTTTAAGCAGAAGGTGAACCTCTGAGGTCAGTTAAAGTAGCAGTTGATATTTCTTGTTGGTATTTCCTATTCATTCATTTATTAATTTTTAATTAAAAAGTATAAGTGAAGTTACTTTTCAAGGGCTCTGATGACTCACTTAGCTTTAAAGGGCTTTAAAGGTATGATTGGGAAACAGGAGAGATAAAAAGATGGGAGAGAGAAAGAAATGCAGAAGAGAGGTTAGAAAAAGAACTATGTTTGGCTTGGAACAGTTACCCAGTCCAGTTGCGGGCCTCAGTGGTGGTGCTATTCAGTGCCTATTTTGACATACTGTAATAATTCCATTGTAATGCACTGCATTCATGTAACTAGAAGAGGAGTACTTTGATAAGTAAATCAAAGTAACAGAAATGCACCTTCTCTAATTCACAGTGTTCTTATTGAGAGATCAGGATCTGCCACTTGATAGAACTATACCTGTATAACATTCTAAGAATACTGCAAAGACTGGAATTGGAAACTCTTGAAAGCCTGAAAGCCTCTTGTATTAGCCAAGTGTGCTGTTAGAGTTAATGTCTCTACTTCCTTGTTAATCTGGCTTTCCTACTTTTTGTGATCCTACAATACTAAAGTTTGCTTTTATCTTGTTTTAGGATAGAGAAAAGGGTCAGTCTAGTTGGGATTCATTGAGTAAACATTTATTGAATGCCTGTTATATGCTAAGTCCTGGGATATAAAAATAAAGAAGAAACATGTCCTGCTTACCATGTGTATCATTGGTTCTAGAATAGGGTTATATATCAATGTTAAAGTACAAAGATATTAGACTTGTAGGAATTTTAAACCTTTTATTAGGAAAATTCTCAAACTAGCTTACAAAAAAGTAGGGTAGATTTAATAGTTACTAACCTAGTGTACCCTCTCTCCTCCTTCTCCATGCCATTTACATGTTAAGAAACCAAGACTTGGAGACTAATACACCTTTTGGATTTATTTCTTCTGATATTATCTCATTTCTTTATCACCTGTAATTCTTTTACACTGGAAGTGAGATCGAAAAGCTCAGTTGGATTCAGTTAAACATTTTTGGTGAGAATATTCTTAGTGATTCTGGGGACATAATAGACACCTAATAATCTGTGGGGGTGATATTTTGGCAGCCTTTGAGTTTCTGATTTCTCATCAACTTTTCTTCTAAGGTTTCCTGAATCAATTATTTTATTAGGTTTGACAATGTGACAGTTTTCTAATTCTGCTCTACATTCTGCTGTAACTATTTATGAGGAAGAATTTTTCTTTGTTAGCAGAGCTCTTTGGTTGCTGTTCTAAAGAAGTCTTGGTTGAAGGGAGATTAAGTCACTTTTTTCTTATAAGCTTCAAAATAATTAGATATCCATAAATTTATATTGTTAAAAATTAGATTTTTTTTATGCCTTTTTTGAGCTATATGGATTAGAGCTATACTTGCTACCAAATTCTGATACCAGCATTAACATAAAATTTTCTGCTTTTGCTTGCCAGCCTAAAAATTCCAGTTGCCTCTGGCAACCTATTGACCAGAATTTTAGACCTCTGATGACATAAATGTATCATGATATAATAATTTCTAATGTGTGAGGTTTTAAAATTAAAGACTTCTCTCCCTAATTTTTAAACTATGTTTAATTTATTGAAGATAAAAACTCACATATATTTTAAAAGAAAGGATGTGGGATCAAGGAGGACAGCCTTGGCAACAATGGCCCTTGAACCAACAACAGTGGATGCAGTCATTCCAGCACCAACAGGATCCAAGTAAGGAAACAAATCGAATTTGGAAGGGCGTGGGAGATAGGGGCTAGGTACATGGAGATTGGTAGGATGTAGGTGATGAGGTTAAGGGAGATGGAATTAGAATTGGTTTATTGGATCATTTTATGGTCAGAATGTAATCTTTTCTCAGAAATAGCGTTGCAATAGGAGGAAATGGATCTCCCTTTTGCAGACTTTCTCAGAGGGTAGAAAGCTTTTTGAAGATTTTACATTTTTTAAACTGATTTAGTCCTTGTTTTTCTAAAGAAAGAGAAGTCTAAAATGTGTTGCCTAAGTAGAACATACTTCTGTTGTTAAGTCTGAATCTAACAATTCTATCTAGATCATATTCTATGATATGGTATGTTGTATAATTTAAAATTTCTATTTACTGTGGAGTATTTCATGCACATACACAAAGGTACAAAGAAGAGTATAGGGAGCCCCCATTTATTACTTAGTTTTTTTTGTTTTTTTTTTTTTGAGACAGAGTCTCACTCTTTTGCCCGGGCTAGAGTGAGTGCCATGGCGTCAGCCTAGCTCACAGCAACCTCAAGCTCCTGGGCTCAAGCGATCCTCCTGCCTCAGCCTCCCGAGTAGCTGGGACTACAGACATGCGCCACCATGCCCGGCTAATTTTTTCTATATATTTTTAGGTGTCCAGCTAATTTATTTCTATTTTTGGTAGAGACGGGGTCTCGCTCTTGCTCAGGCTGATCTCGAACTCCTGAGCTCAAACAATCCACCCGCCTCGGCCTCCTAGAGTGCTAGGATTACAGGTGTGAGCCACTGCGCCCGGCCAACGGTGGTTTTTTCAGTGCTTTCTGGATCTAAAGATTTATCTTTACCTACCCTAAGTTACAAAGATTCTCCCCGGCGTTTCTTCTAGAAGCTTTATCACAGTTTTAGCTTTTACACGGAGGTCTCTGTTCTATCTCAAATGAGCTGTTATGTATGGTATGAGGTAGGAGTTACAGTTCTTTTTTTCTAGCAGAAATAAGTTAATAATACACCTAACTTCACACCACATCGTGCCTTTCTTCTTTGTAAGCCCCTTTCTTATTTATTTATTCCTTTCCTGCCCATCGCCCTAACCATGTGCCACTCTTCTGGCCTGTTCCACACCTCCGTCTCCGTCTGTGTGTGTCTCTATGAAGTGGGTGTTGTGGGTGTGGTTTTGAATTTACATAAATAGCTTCCAGTACGTAATCTCAGTTGTCTCTGACTTTTTGTTCCCCTGCCCTGGGCTTAGCGTCCGTCCCTGTTACTGCGTGTAGCCCTAATCCATTGCCTTTGACGGCTACACAAAATATTGAAACCTCATTTTATCTCCCCGCAATCCTTAAAATGGTCCATTAAGTTTCTGACAGTCGCAAATCGCTTTCCCCCTATGGAAAGTTGGCCGGGGCTGGGAGCGCCTCAGACACACCGGGCAACGTTTTCTTGTCGTGCTCTGTCTGTTTATGGGCCTCTTTCTGTGTTTTTCTGTCTTTCTCTCTAATTCTTTCCCTCTGTCTCTATGTCAGTGTGACTCAGATTCTCAGGTCCCTGTGTCTCTCCGTTTTCTCTCTTCTCCCTCTCTTACTAGCTCTGTTTCTGTCTTGACTTCCGTCTCTGGGTCCTGTTCCTCTGCTGTGAGCCTCCGTGTCCCTGTTTTCCATCTCCCGTCTCTTCGCCATCACCTTATCCCCCTCCTCTGTCTCTGTTCCGGGTCTGTCCGTCTCTTTCTGTCTGCCTTGGTTTCTGTGTCTCTGTGACCCTGGTCTTCTCTTCTTCCTTTGGCCCCCACCAGGTGACAGTGGAAATTGGATCGAGATCGCCTACGGCACCAGCTCGGGAGGGGTGCGGGTCATCGTGCAGCACCCTGAGACGGTGGGCTCGGGGCCCCAGCTCTTCCAGACCTTTACCGTGCACCGCAGCCCTGTCACCAAGATCATGCTGTCGGAGAAGCACCTCATCTCAGGTGGGCCTCGCCAGGGGACAGGGCTGCTCTGGGGCGGTAATGGCAGAAGTGAGAGAAAACCATAAGGGAGACCAGTCTGGGGGAGAGTGAATTTGTGAAGGCAGGGAGGATTGATCAATCAACAAACATTTATTGAGCACCCGCTGTGTGCCAGGCGTAGGGGATACAATGATGAACGGGATAGGCCAGGTCCCTGCCCTCGAGGAGCTGACATTCTAGGGAGGGATGGCAGGCAATAAATAAATGCATAAAAATGTAAATCAGCGTCAGGCGATGATAAGGGCCGTGAACAAAAATGAAGCTGGGCTTAGCTAGAGAGTGGGGTCACTGCCGATGGGGTGGTTCAGGGAAAGTCTGTCTGAGGAAGGACCTTTGAGCAGTGCAGGTTGGTGGGGACAAGCATTCAGGCAGAGGGAACAGGCGTTGCAAAGGCTCTGAGATGGGCGGATGTTAGATGTGTCTGCGGAAGAGCAGGGAGCCCCGTGTGCCTGGCGCAGAGGGAGTGAGGGGGGAGGGAGGAGATGAGGGCAGCGGTGACGGTGACCGGGGCAGGAGCCACAGGAGGGCTCCGAGCAGGGAGCAGGGATACGACTGGACTCGGTTGTTCCCATGCTCCGCCTGGCTGTGGGCGGGGGACAGACTGTGAGGACAGGACAGGAGCAGGGGGTCCAAGGAGGGGCTGCTGCCACGGTCCAGCCAGGAGACAAGACGAACAGGAGCAGGGTGGGGCGGTGGACAGGGTAAGGTGACATCAGGCTCTGGACCAGTTTTGGAGGCAGAGCCAACAGGGTTTTTGACCCTTTTGAATTCCGGGGAAGAGAGAATTCTCCAAAAGGGAGCAATTCGGAAGGGGCTGAACCTGATTCCTCTGAAACGGGGCCGTCCTGGGGCTCGGGAAGGTCGGGCAGTGTTGATGCCAGTGCCACGGCCAGGCCTGACCCTCTGCTGTCCCCGCGCTCCTCAGTCTGTGCCGACAACAACCACGTGAGGACCTGGTCTGTGACCCGCTTCCGGGGCATGATTTCCACCCAGCCGGGCTCCACCCCGCTCGCTTCCTTCAAGATCCTGGCACTGGAGTCGGCCGACGGGCATGGCGGCTGCAGTGCTGGCAATGACATCGGTGCCTGCTGGCCACTGGCCCCCACCCCACTGACCTGCCCGGTCCCCGCTGGTCCCCACTAACCCCCTTGTCTGGCCCTCGTGGGCCTCACCCGCCCACCCAGCCAACCCGGCTGAGCCCCCATTGGCCACCTAGGCCACACCCCCATTCACTGCTGACCCTGTGACCTCCACCTGGCCCCTGTTGACCTCCACTTACTCCCAGCTGGCCCCTGTTGAACTCTGTTACCCCGTTGCTCCCTCCTGAGTGCCCCCTGACCCGGGAGGCACCCCACCAATGTGCAGCTGATCTCTGACACGCCCGCACTCCAATGGCTGTCCCAGCCCTGTCCTCTCTGACCCTGCCCAACTCCAACAGCCTGGGGATGGGACCTAGGTCTGGGAGGGGGTTCGTGGGGGGAGAGCAGAGCCTTGGGGTCTGGAGGCCCAAGGCCCCCGCTTGCCCTGACCCTGACCCCCACCCCTGCCTGACCCAGGCCCCTACGGCGAGCGGGATGACCAGCAGGTGTTCGTCCAGAAGGTGGTGCCCAGCGCCAGCCAGCTCTTCGTGCGTCTTTCGTCTACTGGGCAGCGGTGAGGACTATCCTGTCAAACAGAGAGAGGGTGATCGGGGAGCAGGCAAGAGACTGGCTGGGTCACTGAGGCCAGAAATTGGTCCCAGCCATGGGGCACTGAGGAGCAAAGGCTGGGAAGGAGGACGGGCCTGATGGGGTTGGGGCTGGAGGTGTCAAAGGTGTGACAAGCGTGGGTGGGAGTGAAGAAGCTGCCCCTGCGCCAGGCCTGGGACAGAGACAACCCAGTGCAGTCAGGCCCGGGGTGGGGACACAGGCAGAGGGGTCGGGATAGGATGGGGGACAGGAAGCTGTAGGAGCCCAGAGGAGGCGCTTGCTCCAGCTGGGAAGGGAGACTGGGAGAGTTTTCTTGAAGAGGGGACTTTGAGCAGACACCTGGAGGACACATAGGAAGGAACGGAGGAAGGAAGGGAAAAGAGTGTACCAGGCTGAGGGAACGGCACGTCCAAAGGCTGGGAAGGGCCAAATGGATAAGGAGGGGCATGCCGCAGGCTCCTGAGCTGGAGCACAGGACTGCGGGTGTGGGCAGGGCCTTGTCCTTTGAGAGCCTTTGCCGAGAGCTGGGCCTTTGCCCTGAGTGCCCTGGGGAGCCGTGGCCACCGTGCGGGGGATGGCCAGCAGGTTGGAGAGGAGGCCGGGAGCCCAGGGAGGAGGCTGGGACAGGTGTCTGGTGGGAGAGGGCAGGAGGGAGGCTGGGAGAGGTGGAGGAGGCTGACAGGGGCAGGGAAGCACCAAGGGTGCAACTTGGGCCTTCCCTGGGATGGGAACAGGGCAGAACAGGTTTGGGGAGAATTCTGAGGCCCATTTGGGACACAGTGCAGGGGTCAGGGATGTCCACGAGGTGCTGGACCTCTGGGACTGGAACTCAAGGGGAAAGCGGGTTGGGGTGGATAAGGATGGGGAAGGCCACTGGAGGGGCGGGAGCTGAAGCCACAGTGGTGGGGCTGTGACCAGGAAGGGCAACCCTGCCCCCCTGCACCCTCAGGGTGTGCTCCGTGCGCTCGGTGGACGGCTCGCCCACCACCGCCTTCACGGTGCTCGAGTGCGAGGGCTCCCGGCGGCTCGGCTCCAGGCCTCGGCGCTACCTGCTCACGGGCCAGGCCAACGGCAGCCTGGCCATGTGGGACCTGACCACCGCCATGGACGGCCTCGGCCAGGCCCCTGGTACGCCCCCACTACCTCAACCCGGTGCCATCACGGCCTCCCCAAGCCCACGCCCCCTGACCCTTCTCTGCCCCCCGTCCCCTCCTTGCTTCTTTTCAACCCCTGTCCCTTGCCCTGTGACCATCTGGCCCCCTGACCCTGCCTCCTTGTCCCCCCAGCAGGTGGCCTGACAGAGGAAGAGCTGATGGAGCAGCTGGAGCAGTGCGAGCTGGCCCCACTGGCTCCCTCGCGGGGCTCTCTCCGCAGCCCCTCGCCCCGAACCTCTATCACCAGGTAGCCGCAACTCCGCTCCCCTTCTGCCCAGTGGGGGAGAGGGGACAACTTGGTGGCCTTGGGGGTGGGGGCCCAGCTGCCCCGTGATCACCTGCACTGACGTTCCTCACCCCCTCAGTCTCCACTCAGCCTCCAGCAACACCTCCCTGTCTGGCCACCGTGGGAGCCCGAGCCCCCCACAGGCTGAGGCCCGGCGCCGTGGCGGGGGCAGCTTCGTGGAACGCTTCCAGGAACTGGTGCGGAGTGGGCCAGAGCCCCGACGGCCACCAACACCAGCCCCCCGGCCCTCCACAGGGCCTGGGGCTCCCCTCACACCTCCCAAGATGAAGCTCAATGAAACTTCCTTTTGAACAAGCTGCCATGGTGCCTTTGGATACCCTCGTCCTGGCGGACTCAGGTGCCTCCCTGTTTCCTGTTGGAGCCCTGGGTTCAGGGCCAGGGCCTCCTTAGAGTCACTGTTACTAGGTCCCTACCTTCCCCCTTTTCTAGAAGCCAAAGTCCTCCTCTCCAATAAAGTCCTCACTGCCAACAATCTCTTGCATTCTTAGCAGGTTTAGGGACCTCCAGGGAAGCGGTTGGGGAGATGGGGGACCAACCAGGTCCTTGGCTGTAAATTCAGTAATATCTGCCTCTCCCGGTTTAAGCAAAGAAGAGGAATGCATTGGCTTACATTTTGGCTGCAGGTGTGGCTGATTCCAGGGGTTCCAACACTCATCCAGAATATCCTTCCATCACTTGATGTTGCTGTCCTCTGGAATGCATCATTCTCAGGCAAGGTTTTCCCCCCTCTGTGGCAGGATGACTCCAGGCAGCTCCTTAGCAACGATTCTGTCTCTAGCAGCAGCAAAAATCACAGGACAGATTCTCATTGGCTCGAATTGATTGGATGGCCATTCCTGAACCAATCACTATGGCCAGATCAAGGATTTCCATTGCTCTAACTCGGGTCATGTGTCCTCACAAGCCAGGAGGTGGGGCCAGCCCTATATGGGTAGAGTGGAGGAGCCCCTGAAAGGAGAATCGGGACATGATTACCCCACGCAGGGTCGAAAGGCTACGGTAGGCAGAAACATGGAAACATGGACGTGGACCTTTACATTTGCACTCCAAACCTCACCGTTGCAAACACTTCACCCAGCATTCCTGGCTGTGCAGTTCCTTACCTCTTTCCGGTCCACACCAGAGAGGGTGTGCAGAACAGGTTTCGCTCTCCCCAGCCTGACTTCCTTGGGATTTTTCCCCCCAAATAATACCTGTTTCTGTGGCACTTCTTCAGGGAGTTTTCTGCATCTTTTCCTTGGGCTGACAAAGAGGAGAGGAAGTCGGCCAGACCAGGAACAAAGGATATTAGAATATGCTGCTTCTAGAATTCCAGAGTTTCTGGAATGCTAGAGCTTCTGAACCGTAATGGAGTGGAGTCTAGAATGTTAGGAAATCTAGAACACAGGGATACTCTGGAGTACTAATGGATTAGCAATATTAGGGTTCTCCCCTGCATATCAGAGAATCCAAACTGTAGAAGTCGCTCACAAAAGGACCTGGAAAGTCACTGATTCTAGAAGAGGGGAGGGTCAAGAAGAGTTCATACCTGTGAATCTCCACCCGTAGCAATATTTTGCATGCCAGATATTTGGAATGCTGAGAATTATAGGATATAGAAAGGAATCTGGATTAGTAGGAACTCTAGAGAATGGGAGATATTCTAGGGACTGTCAGCCCTTTCAGGACACTAGAAGGTTTGTTTGCATACCAAGAAATACATAATGGGGGGGGGCATGGGTCTTTATAATCAGGGAATCTGCAACACAAATGGGAGACTTAAAGGTGAGGGATTCTGAACCTGGGTGTTCTGGAATGGCTGTGAATCTCAAAACTCTAGACTTTTTTTTTATAGCGTATTCAGAATGCTGTATGATATTTGAATGTTAGAAATTCTAGAATGTGGGAGGATGGGTTGGAATGTCAGGAAATCTAGAATATAGTAGTGTTTTGTAATGCTTACAGATTTAGAATATTGGGGTCATTTTTTCCATGCCTGGAAATCCAGAACAGAGAACACTGATGTGTCTGGAATGCTGACAATTCTAGAAATAAGAGAGAAAGAGATTTGGAATGTCAGCAAATCTAGAACATTGAAGAGTTGGATTTTTTTTTGCCATACTAGGGATAACACTGTGTGTGTGTGTGTGTGTGTGCGCGCGCGCGCGCGCCCGCCCATGGTGAGGTGGGGAGAAAACTTCTGGACTGCCAGGGATCTAGAACTCTGAAGGATTCTGAAGGGTTGAAATCAGATTGGGCTTCAAGGGGTAACACAGACACAACCCTGGAGATAGTGACACTGATAGGAAGGGGTTGGAAGCTGGGGACTCCAGAATCTGGGGGGAGGGGAAGCCAACGCCGGAAGTTGCAGTGGTGAGCCAGAGGCTGTTGCCTAGCAACCAGCATTGAAGATGCCCTGGATCCCAAGCAGAAGGAGGAAATTTCGGCAGCGCCCCCAGCAAATGCTTCAGCCTCAGGGTAGGAGGGGGGGAAGGAACGGTCAAGGACATATCCCTCAGGGGCCATGTGAGCAGGGATCTTGGGGGCCACACAAAGACAGGGACACAGAGACAGGGACATTGAGTGGGCAGAGCTGGACACTCCATCATCGCGCTGGCCTAGCCAATGAATGCCAGTGAATGGAGTGGTTCATGCCATCATTACCGCTCCAGGGGCTGTGTGTCCCTGGACGATAGTGGACCCGAAGTTCTGGGTGTCAGTGTGGGATGGAGGTATGGATTACTGCAGGTGGAAATAATGGTGCGAGTGTGGTGTCCGGGATGTCTCGTCTTACGGGGGGGTGAAGGGGTTCCTCGTGTATCCTGCACACCCTCCACTGGAAGAGGAAGCAGCAGTGGGGGTTGGGGTGAAGCTGGATCAGTTGCTATTCTTTGTCGCGGTGGGCCCTGAAGTGATGGCATGTGGCCTAGTATCCCGTGTGGGTGGAGCCTGGGATCCACTGGGGGGCGGGGCTAACGCTACAAAACTGGAAACCTTAAGAATCAAACTGCTGTGTGAGATGGACCCTGGAACCCAGAAGCGGGGCAAACACGAAAGGGGCGGGGCTCGAAATCTGAAGTGTGCCGCGTCCCAATTCTCTGTGGGAAAGGGTGTGGCCTGAGACACAGACGATAAGAGGGAGCCTAGGGGGCGGAGTCTCAAGCTCGGGGGCGGAGCTTTGGGGAGAGGAGAGGCAGAGTTTGTAATTCAGAGAAAAAAGGGTGGGGCCTTGAATTTAGAATGAAAGGAAGGAGCTGGGCTTGAGACTATGAGTTTGAAGGCTGTGTTTGACGGAGCTGCAGTAGTAGCGCAATCGGTTAGCTCGCGGTACTTACATGAAGGCTTTCTTTGAGCAGGGCTTGGAGCCTGGAACCCACTAAAAGGGGTGTGGATGGGGTTTAAGGCCCCCGGTGGCTTGGGGCTCCTAACGGTGGAGATTCTTAGTCAAAGAGAGGACCGGAACTCTCTAAGGAGAAAGTCTGCAATTCTGGGGGTGGGAGGCTGCTCTTGGGAGCCTTTAAAGATTGGGGCAGGGAAGGGGGTCTGGTACCCTGGGAGTAAAGAGGAATGCAGGAGGGTGCAGAGCCGGGATCTCCTTGGGAGTGGAGTCTGTGAGTCAGGGGCGCAGCCTCTGAAGAACAAGCTTTTGCAGATGTGCGAGTCTGGAACCCCTGAAGCACAGAGCCTCGAGAAGGGACACATCCTTTGAGACGGTCCAGTGTGAACCTGGGACACTCAGACGGGCGGGACCTGGGACCTAGTGCGGGATTAGCACTGCATCCCCAGAATCCTCAATCTCTTGCGTGGAAGGTGGGCACCCACGGGGACTTCCAGCTTCTACATAAGTGAGGGAGCTAAATTCTTCTCAGAACTGTGAACAGAGGGATGAGGCCTGCTAGAGGGAGTCCAGCTTAGGAGACCCTGCAACCGCCTCCGCATCCCTCGCATTTGTAAGCACCCGCACACCGGGGCCTCTGCTTCACAAGAGGGTTCACTGAGTCAGTACCCGACGCCTGATTTCCCCTACGGCTTGGTGAAGTCGAGGCCCCTCGCTCTCGTCCCCGCACCTGTCCCCCAGCCCCTCCCCTACCGCCTCCCGATTGGCCGCGCGGCGGGCTCTGCAGGCGCAGGGCTCTGATTGGCGGGAAGTTCGCAGCCCGCGGCCTGGACAGTGGAGAAAGTGAGTCGGTCTCGGGCGGGGGCGGGGGGCGGGGCCGCGCCGAGCTGGACCCGCTGGACACGCCGCCCGCCCGGAGGGGACTCGGCGCCCGACACGATGCGGCGGCCTGGCCCCAGGGGCCGCCGCCCCCTCCAGCTGATGCTGCTGCTGCCGCTCCTCGCAGCTGCAGCCACCGCCGCCTCGGCCGCTAGCCCCAATCCCAGCCCCAGCCGGGCAGTCGGGGTCTCGGGGGTCCTGGGCCGCCCGGCCAGGTAAGCTCCGCTGCCGCCCGGTCTTCCTTGTGCCCCCTCCACCCAATAAATCTGGTGGTCCAGGAGGACTAGGACTTTCGCATTTAGGGGACTCCGAACCCACTGCTTTGATGTGGGGATGAAAAGGCCAGGGTTCTTGGATTTATTAGGGGTCCCTATTTTGCAGGGGTTAGAATCGGGGAGGACTGAGATTTTAGCGGAAGGAGTCCTCTCCATTGTGGTGGAGATAGTTAAGTCTCCAGGGACTCCTGGGATTTATTCGGGGAGAGGTCTCTATATGTGGTGACGCTTTGAGTTCTCCTAGAATAATAGAGATGGGTGGGGCCCTTGGGCTAGGACGGAGCTCCCCACGTTTCTTGGGGTGCTTAAGGAGGAAAGGCATTGGGAGACTCTGGAGGGACTGTATGTGGGAGTCGAGATGTCCTGGTTTTCTAGGTTTGGGGGGCACTGGATTAATGAAAAGGGACCGTTGGGTTTTCTGATAGGAAGACGTGGACTCTTGGGTTGATGGCGGAGGGGCTGGTGGGGAATCGTGTGTGTATGAGGAGGAGTCCTCAGGTTTCAGGAGGGTTGGGGATGCTCTCATTTCCGACAACTAGAGGACTCCAGGTTGAATGAGGTACCAGTGATTTCGCGGCGAGGGATCCAGGATTTCCTATAGATTTGGGGGTTATCGTCACTCCTCCTGTTTTCGGGTGACGAGATCGAAGGACAGAGTCTGCCCAGTATCCCCCGCCCCCAGCCCGGTGGCCCAGCGCTCCGTTACAAAGGCCCCGGGCTCCGCTCCCGCCTCGGTCTCTGGGAATGCGTTTAGTAACCCGAGCCGCCACGGGGGCGGGGCCGGGAAGGGGTTAACCTGGAGAAAAGGCAGGAGGGATGACTGCAGGATTGGGGGTCCTGGAGGCTCTCCGCCGGGTCGCTTCGTCCCCCACTGGGCCCTACCAGTCTGGAGGGGGCCCACGTGCTGGATGTCCCCTTCTCCGGGTTTCCCACCGCTCTTCTCTCCGGGCTTGAGCGCGCGCCTGCGTCTCTCGCCCTCCCCCTTAGCCTGAGTATAATGGACTTGTCTGGGGGGCCCCTTGATTGCGACGCTCTTGCGCTGGAGCTGGAGGCTCCGCCACTGAGACCCTCTGGGCCCAGATATGTCTCCGAGAACTGCACTTTCATCCTACTCAGTCGGGAAACTGAGGCCCAAAGATCAGGAGACGCTGGCTCCAGGACACACATCGCGGAAGGGCAAGAACGAGCTAGAACTCAGGCCTTGGGATTCCCAGTCCTGGACTGTATCCCCCTCCACCTCAGCACCCTGCTGGACCCACAGTCAAAGGGGAGACCTCCCTCCGCAGCTGCTGAGGTCTGGGGACGTGGCGCCACCTGCCGGCCAGGCTCGGGACGGCAGTTGAGTCCCGGACGTGCGGGAGGGGCGGGGTTCTAGATTCGCAGACAGTCTGGGCTTAGAAATGCGCTTAAAAACCTTGATTCTTTTTTAAAAAATGATTTTTTAAAAAGACCTGAAAATAATTTATTTTGCAATAAAATCTTACCGCCGAAACCACATCATAAGACAAATACAAGTCAGGTTGCGGTGGGCTTCAGCCTTCGAAAGTCAGCCGGCTTGCCTCCCTTTGTGCAGATGGAGAAACTGAAGCATGGAGGGAAGTGCCTCAAGTTAGTCACACGTCTATTTTGAGCTTCCTCGAGCCTCGTCTTGGTTTCCTCTCCCCTCATTGCCCTCCTTTGGGGAGTTGTGGGGCGCTAAGGGCCTGAGTGACTTCCACCCCCCTATTTATAGCGTTGCTGCTTGTCGCTGCGGCCCAGGCCAGACACCTAGGAGGAGCCGCTGCATCCGAGGTGGGTTGTTCCAGGTGGAGTATGAGTAGGGGAGAGGAGGGTAGGAGGAGAGGGGCTGGGGACTCCCTCCCCCCACCCTCATCCCAGCTGCAGAGCTGGATGCGTCTGGTAGAGAGGGACTCAGTCCCCTCCTTCCCCGCTTAGTCCCTGGCTGTCTCCGAAGCCTCCTGCAGGGTCCGAAGCTGCCAGCCCCAGAAGTGCGTAGGCCCCCAGCGGTGCTCGACCCCGGGGCCTCCTGTCCCAAGCCCCAGCCCCAGCGTGAGGAAGAGACAGGTGTCCCTCAACTGGCAGCCACTGACGTGAGTGTACGATCCTTCCCCTGCCGGATCCTCCCTCGGGAATTCCCAGCTTTTTCACCATTTCCCCTCCATCGCTCTCTCTCTCTGCCTGTATCTCTGTTTCTGTTTCCTCTTTCCCTATCTCAGTCCCTACGTTTTTCAGTCTCTATCTCTCTGTCACCCCATATTTGTTTTTTTTTCTATCTCAGTCTTATCTCTCTTTCCGTTTTTCTCATTTACCTGTCTGTCTGTCTCTCCCTCCCACCTCTGTCCCACTCCTGTCTCTGTGTCTAACTCTGTCTTCCTTCCTCCTCTTCCTCTCTCTCTCCCCGCCACCCCCCATCTCTGTTTCTTCCAGGGTCTTTTTCTCTGTTTCTCTCCAATCCCAATCTGCTAAACACTCGAGGCCTGGTCCCCTAGATGGGGGGAGGGAGGGTGCAGAGCCACTATCGGGAGACCTTTTCCTGGTGTGGGAGGCTCTTGGGGAGGGAGCAGCTTGAGCGCTGTGACAGCCTCTTCTCTGCCCCCTCCCATCCAGGCTACAAGAGGCCCGAGCTCTGCTGAAGCGACGACGGCCCCGCGGGCCTGGGGGCCGGGCACTGTTGAAAAGGAGGCCCCCACAGCGTGCCTTCGCTGGCCAGGCCCGAGGTAAAAACATCCGCCTTTCCTCCGCCAGTGGCAAGGGGGGTTCTGGGCCAGATAAAGCCGTCTGGTTCCCACGGTCCAGCCGCCGCCTACCCGCCCCCCCATTGTAGCTCAGTCTCCCCCCTAGGATGCAGCCCCCTCTAGGGACCCCAGAGTCCAGCAGCGGGAGGTGAGCCCAGGACAGGACTAGACTCAGGCCAGAGGAGCTGACCCGCAGGGGTGGGGCCGGGAAGCCAGGCGTCCCAGCTCCCCTCGGCCAAAGAGGGGGGTGCTGAACCAGCCCAGACAACAAAAGCGATTGTGCGGGTTGGCGCCTGCCTGGGCACTGAGTGCCCAAGACTGAGGGGCGGCTGAGGGCCAAAGGCCTGCCCCTGCTTCCCCGACTCGCCCCCTGTCCTCCGCCCACTCCAACTCTCCCCCGGATTAGAACACCCCTTGTCTTAACCACCCTCAAAGTCCCCCTCTTGCTGTAGCTTTCAGCCCAGATGTGTCCCCTCCTCTCTAAAGTCTTCCAGATGTGAGCCTTGGGCCAGATGTTAGGACCCCCGCCCGCAGCCTCAGCCCACCGCTTCCCATTAGCCATTGTGACTTCTTTACCAGGTGTGGGGGTCCTGGTCAGATGTGGCTGCAACTTCAAATGTGCTTCCCTCCCCCATTCCCCCCTACCCAGGATCCAGACCCCCAATTCCTTCATGTGCCCAGGTGCGCCGACCCTTCTCCTGTCCCCCACATGTGCCACTTGGCTGCCCAGATGTGCCGTGATAGCCCCCTATCTAGATGCAGCCCCTTTCTCTCTGCGTAGGGCAGAAGAGGATCAGCCTTTAGCTGTCTCCCCAAAGGCGGCCCCCACTACTCTTTATGGATTTCCTCTTCATGGATTCAGCCCCATCTAGGGGGAAACCCTCCCGCCCCCACCTGTTCCCTTCCCCGCCGCTCCCCTGCGGGCCCCATCCACTTGTTGGTGCGCGGGTGGGGGCAGAGGGGGCGCCCCCCTCCCCGCTGCGAGTCTAGCGCCCAGCCTGCGCGCCTCTGGCTAAGCGCCCAGCCCCACGCGCCCCCGCGCGGCCGCCGGGGAGGGAGTGGTGGGGAGGGGGGGCCTGAGAGGGGGCGCGGCCGCCCTCCCCCGCGGGCGGGCGGGCGCGGCCGGGCCCCTCGGGCGGGCTGGGGCGGCGGCGCGGCGGAGCGCGGCGCTGCAGCCATGGCGGGCGGCGTGCGGCTGCTCTGGGTGTCGCTATTGGTGCTGCTGGCGCAGCTCGGGCCGCAGCCCGGACTGGGCCGGCCCGGAGAGCGTCTCCGCGTGCGCTTCACCCCGGTCGTGTGCGGCCTGCGCTGCATCCATGGGCCGACCGGCTCCCGCTGTACCCCGACCTGCGCGCCCCGCAACGCCACCAGCGTGGACAGCGGCGCGCCCGGCGGGGCTGCCCCGGGGGGACCCGGCTTCCGCGCCTGTGAGTGCGGGGTGGTCGTCCCGATGGAGGGATTCCCGGGGGGGGGGGAGGAGGATCCCTGGGGATGGAGGAAGCAGTCCCACAGGCAGAGGAAGCCCAGATTCCCCGTGCAGCAGTACTGGGGAATCCCAGGGCATTTAAGCAAGGAGTCCCAAATTTTGCGGTTGGGTCCTGAGGGTCCCCATTTTGCAAGCAATGAGCATTATCAGGGACCTGCTGTGTCCCACGTGAGGGAGATTGGGGCTGGCTTTCATGCCTTTGAGTCAAAATGAGGATTTCAAAATTGAGGGGCCTGGGAGGCTTTGGGAAGGAGGCCCGAATTCTGAGACTCTAAGGAGTCCCTAGAGACCAAAGGAGAGTTTCAGGGCCGCCCGGGGGATGCCTCAGTTTCTGTATCTTTGGGGGGAGGGATTGGGAGAGTTCGATATGGAAATGCTTGTGAAGAGTGGGGTGGAGGGGACTGGGGTGAAGAAAGCTGATCCGGAAAGCTAAGAGGGAGAGGGCCCAGAGAAAGGGGGGGTGTCTGGGCAGGACCTGAGTTGCAAGGGTCCCACGTGCGAGAGAAATTCAGATAAGAGGCCTAGGGGAAGGGGCGCCCCCTGGGGGTGGAGGGGACAGGAGACGTGTATGCATCTGGCATTCCTAGAGATGGGGAGCCCAGGGGGTTCAGGTGAGGTGGGGAGGGCCCGCCACCTGTTGTCCCAGGGTGCAGAAGTGGACAGGCTCTCTGGGGTCGGGGCCTCCCTCCACCCGCCACCCCGAAGGCCCTCTGGAGTGGGGAGTGGGGGCCCCTGGCGCGGGGAACTCGCCCAGCCTGGCCCCCAGCCAGCCTAGCCCCGGCCGGCGTGAGCTCATCTCCCGCCTGAGCCCCCGCCTGCTGCCTCCTGCCACTCCCTCTCTCCTCCCCTTCCTCTCTCCTTCCTTCACTCCCTCCCCGCCCAGCCAAGGCGCGGTGCCCAGGCGGGTGCCAAGCCCCTGGGGGTGCAAGGAGGGGGCATGTGAAGGGGGGCTGACCTCAGCAGGACCCCGATGTCCTCAGCTCTCCCCTCCCTCCAGAGGTGTGGCTGGGGAGTTGGCTGTGCCCTTCTAGGGGCCAATCTGGGTGTGAGCGCCCTCAGGGATCTGGGCTGGGGGACTGCATTGAGGCCAAGAGAAGGCAGAGAAATGCCCCTGGAGGCTGGGAAACGCCCCCAGACATGGCTGCGTTCCCACACCCCCTCCCTTCAGAGACCCTTCCCATTTTGGAATCTTAATCTCTTAGGTCCCAGTGTTTAGTTGAGGATCCCCGTTAGAGCACCCTGGAATCCTGGCCTGACTCTCCTACCTAGGGGAGCCCAGTGTCTCAGTCCCCAGACCCAAACCCCACCCCTGTCCGCAAACTCCAGAGAGCAGCTCTTCCAGCGACCTTGCCTCTCATTCTCTTCCATCCCCACAAACTGTGTGCCTCACCAGAGAGCTCTGTAGTATTGTCCTTCAGCTACCTCTCCCCACTTCCAGGAGCAACCCCAGATTACAAACATTTACAGCGAGAGATAACTCCCCTTCCCAGCTCAATTCTCTTCCCACAAAAGCTCCCATTTTCTTATATTTCCAACTGAGCTTACCCCAGTCCCACCAGAGATTCTTGATTCCTGTATCTCCAAATCCTGCTCTTGCAGCTGACCCCCTCCCTAGGAACTTCTGATCCCATCTGCAGAGAACCCAGAGTTGGTCTTGGTAAGCTCATTTTCCCAAGAGGACCTCAAACACTATGCTCCCTGCAGGCAGCCATGAATCAAAAGACTTGAGCGCCTAATTCTTTAGCTGGGAGGGAAGGGTGTTCCCCAGTAACTTGGGGTCCCAGCCAATTGAGGCTCTTATGTGCTGGGGGCTTCCAGGAATTCCAGTTCTTCATCTAAACCATGTTCTCAGCACTCTCAAGCTGGTCATCCTCTAGAAGGCACTAGACTCCTGCTTTTTAGGTAACTCTCCCCAAAAGGACTGGAGAGACTGCTGCGGAAAGGGCGCCTCCCTTTCCTCTGAGCTAGGCTTCCTCTCCATCCCAGAAACCTCGAGCTTTGCACCCCACAGTACTGCCTTCTAGCTGATTTCTCCCAGGACTCCAGTCCTCTTACCCTTCTAAATTGAGGTGGCTCCCCTGTGCTTTCCTTTCTACAGCTGTGGCTGAGAATCCCACACGCGCCTCCCTGGACAGCCCCGGCCGCCTGCCCGCTCCCTCCCCTCCACACAGCTGTCTCCAGCTGTTCTCTGCAGCCCCAGGGGAGAGAGGGAGGGGGTGCCCTCGCAGGACAGTCCGGCCCCCTTTGGCTCAGCGGTCCCGAGGCTCCCCAAGGGTCCGGAATGAGGAGCCGCCGCCCTGCCCCCGCCGCACCCCTCTCTTTGTTTACCCCGCCGCACAGCTGGCACTGCCCCGCCCAGAGGTGGCCTGGGGCCCAGCGAGGGCGCGCGGAGTGGAGAGGAGGCGCGTTACCGCTCGCGGCCCCGCCCGGGTGCTACCCGAGGCGGGAAGGCAGAGCTAGGACGTTGGAACCCTAGCCAGAGAGGAGGTGGGAGGAGACACAGCGCGGTGGGCGGGGCCAGGGCACCCAGATAGCCTGGAGGCGTAGAGTGGGGGGCGTGAGTAAGTGAGCCGGAGCAAATCAGAGTGAGGAAAGGGAGGTGGGCGGGGCTAAAGGCAGCAGGTTAGGCTTGATGGGCGGGGTTTAGGATCCCGCGGGTAGAAGGTGGTGTGGGTGGGGCTAGAAGGGGGCACGTAGCCCGAGTGCGAGCTGAAACGTCGTGGGCCGTACCAGAGGGAGTACGGGCGAGCATAAAACGCCAAGGAGACAGAGTTGGGAAGGGGTTGTGTGCCAGGTAGTGGCTACATGTTTGAGTCAATGGAAGGGACCCGCGCAGGGTCAGAGAGGCTGGAACACCAAAGGACCCTGCCAGGCGACGAAATGGGCAGGGCTCAATGCTAAGGCACAGCTAGGGTGAGCAGTGCTGATTCAATGGACCTGGTTAGTGCTGTCTGGACGGGGCTGGAACACTGTGGACTCAGTCAGAAAGCGGGGTATGCGGGACTCAGAAGGGAGAGCGGGTGACATGAAAGTGGATACAGAGCCCGAGGGCGTGGCAAGCCTACCCAGTGGGCGGGGCTGTATCTCGGACTGCGGAACGACTGGAGATGGCCAGAGTCAGGGCAGGGCCACCGATGGCTTAAGGGCGGAGCGATTTAGAAATGAATGACCCCTTGAGGGCCCAGGGACTGAGCTACCCTGGATGCGCTGGCCCCAGGGGCACCTGCCAGGAGTGGTGCCGATCCTGAGTGTCCTCGCTCTCCCCCCAGTCCTGTGTCCCTTGATCTGTCACAACGGCGGTGTGTGTGTGAAGCCTGACCGCTGTCTCTGTCCCCCGGACTTCGCTGGCAAGTTCTGCCAGTTGCATTCCTCAGGCGCCCGGCCCCCGGCCCCGGCCATGCCAGGCCTCACCCGTTCGGTGTACACTATGCCACTGGCCAACCACCGCGACGACGAGCACGGTGAGGAAACTGTAGCCAGAGTCCCCTCCGACCTCTGTCAACCATCTTACCGTTCCTCTAACCCTCAACTTGCCCGCCTTGCCAAGTACCCTTCCCCAGCTTGCCCTTCCCCCCGTTTCTGGTCCTAGTCCGTAATGACCCGCGTAAACATCCCTTTGCCCGGCCTGCCTCCCGCCAGGCGTGGCATCCATGGTGAGCGTCCACGTGGAGCACCCGCAGGAGGCGTCGGTGGTGGTGCACCAGGTGGAGCGCGTGTCCGGCCCTTGGGAGGAGGCTGACGCCGAGGCGGTGGCGCGGGCGGAGGCGGCGGCGCCCTACACGGTGTTGGCACAGAGCGCGCCGCGCGAGGACGGCTACTCGGACGCCTCGGGCTTCGGTTACTGCTTTCGGGAGCTGCGCGGAGGCGATGTGAGAGGAGGCAGGTGGGGAGGGGCCCGGAGCGTGCCACCGCGCGGGGGCGCGCTCACCCAGCGCTTCTCCACAGTGTGCGTCCCCGCTGCCAGGGCTCCGGACGCAGGAGGTCTGCTGCCGAGGAGCCGGCGTGGCCTGGGGCGTTCATGACTGTCAGTCGTGCTCGGAGCACGCGGGTGAGTCCGTGGACGTCCCCAAAGTGCTGGGAGCTGGGGAGGGATGGGAACGTCACTGCTTCTCCTACTCTGCCCGTAGATAAGCCCGGTTCACAAATTCTAGTCACTCCCGTTCCGTTGTAGAGATCATTTCCAGATCTGTCCATATCGTTCCGGAACCATCCACCCCATTTTCTGACTTTGGCCACTCTGTTCTCACCCCGCTTTTGTACCTCGGCCCCATCCGTGCACTTCTGGAGCCTCCTGCGTTGGCTTCTCAGACGCCAACCTAAGGCTGATCCCGAACTCGAACTGCACTCAACATCTCTTGGTTCCTCCCACCCCATCTTCGTCCCTGCCCCCTCCATTCTCGCTCTGCCCATCCGTCCCTGGCCCACTCCTCTGCCCTCTCCACAGGGAACTCGGAACGAGTGGGCGCCCCAAATGGACCTTGTCCAACAGGCTTTGAGAGGGTTAATGGGTCCTGCGAAGGTGAGATGGAGCGGGGTGGGAGGGGCTTGGCTCTGGGGGCGGGACTTGCAGGGATCAAGTTCCTGACTCCACTGTGACCTCCCCAACCCTTGCAGACGTGGATGAGTGCGCGACCGGCGGGCGCTGCCAGCACGGGGAGTGTGCAAACACGCGTGGCGGGTACACGTGCGTGTGCCCTGATGGCTTCCTGCTAGACTCGTCCCGCAGCAGCTGCATCTGTGAGCCGCCAGGAGGGGGCTGATGCTGGGTCCCACCCCTGCCCTGTCCTGAGACCACATCCCAGAGCATCCCCAGGCTTTTAATACGCTCAGACCCCTAGATCCTCCTAGAGTCCCAGGCCCCCCTCAGTCAGTCTTAGACCCCCTTCAGAACTTTTCAGAATCTTGTACACCCTCAGACGCCTTGGACCATCTTCAGACCCTTCAAGAACCCCTCAAACCTTTTGGATCCAGATCCTTTCAGACTGCCAGACCCCCAAATCCATTCATCCCTCTTGACCACTCAACCTTCTTCCTATCCTGAGATCCTTCTCAGAGTCTCCTATTCACCACTCAGGCCTCAGACCTTTCTCCGACCTCCAGAGCTCTCAGTTCTCCTTCAGACCTTCTCAGACCTCTCCCAAAGGCCCCTCACACCCACCAAACCCTCCCTGGGACGTTTCCCTACCTCCCGATGCTTCAGTTCCTCCGCACTCCCAAACCCACCCTGAAGAATTTCCTCCCCCCCACCAGCCCAGCACGTGATCTCCGAGACGAAGGGGCCCTGCTTCCGCGTCCTCCGCGACGGCGGCTGCTCGCTGCCCATTCTGCGCAACATCACCAAACAGATCTGCTGCTGTAGCCGCGTGGGCAAGGCCTGGGGCCGTGGCTGCCAGCTCTGTCCACCCTTCGGCTCAGGTGAGCGCCTGCTGCCACACCTGTCCCTAGAGGCCGCAAGGAGAGCACTTGCTCTAGGTCCTGCCCTCAAACCAGGCTGGGCCCTTGGTCACTACCCCAGCCTCTGAGAGGAGCTGGCCTCATGAGCTGGCCTCAAACCGGATTCCACCCAAGGCTCCGCCTCCATCTGTTAGCTTTTGTCTCCTAAGTGTCAATGCCAGCCACTGAGATATGCTACCTGCCCAGCCCCATCCCCAAACTTTTTTTTTTTTTTTGAGACAGAGTCTTGCTCTGTTGTCCCAGCTAGAGTGCAGTGATGTCATCATTGCTCACTACAACCTCAAACTCCTGGGCTCAAGTGATCCTCCCGCCTCAGCCTCCAGAGTAGCTGGGACTACAGGCACCCACCATGATGCCCGGCTAATTTTTTCTATTTTTTGTAGAGATGGGGTCTCGCTCTTGCTCAGGCTGATCTCAAACTCTTGAGCTCAAATGATTCACCTGCCTTGACTTCCCAAAGTGTTAGGATTACAGGCATGAGCCACTGTGCCTGTCCCATCCCTGAACTTTGACCAAGTCCCCAGCTTCTGAGATGCTGCCCTCCGTTTGGGCTCCCCCTTAAACACCACCCCAGAGATGCCTCTCCGTGAGACACCTCCCTGACATTCCAACTTCTGCTAAAACTAAACCCAACAATGGAACTATTTCCTGGCCTCCAACTCAGTCCCTGTAGACCCCAAACCAGACTTTGCCCTCAATCCCTGTCCTTGCCACCATCCCAAATGGGGAAAAACGCCCTTTGCTCTACCTTTAGCCTCTGAGATGTCTTGTCCTTTGGCCAGGACACCACCCCATCCCGGCATCCGACCCAAACCCCTCACACACTTTCAGGCCAAGCCCTGTCCCCAGCCGCGGCCAATGTCAAGAGTCACCACCCTCCACCCACTCATTTCCTCCTGCTCTCTTGCCCTCTCTCTGCCCCTCTCCCTTTCCTATTCCCAGAGGGTTTTAGGGAGATCTGCCCAGCTGGCCCTGGCTACCACTACTCGGCCTCTGACCTCCGCTACAACACTAGACCCCTGGGCCAGGAGCCACCCCGAGTGTCTCTCAGCCAGCCACGCACACTACCAGCCACCTCTCAGCCATCCGCAGGTGAGCTGGCTCCTGGAGGAGGGGGCGTCATCTTCAAGTTGCTGCCCCAGCCCCATAGGGAAGGGAGGCCAGAGAGGAGCAGGGACGCCTGAAACTAGGTCTCCACTCGCTGATACTTCTTCCTCCCCAGGCTTTCTGCCCACACATCGCCTGCAGCCCCGGCCCGAGCCTCGGCCTGAGCCCCGGCCTGAGCCTCGGCCTGAGCCCCGGCCCGAGCCACGGCCTGAACCACGGCCTGAGCCACGGCCTGAACCACGGCCCGAGCCACAGCCAGGCTCTGAGCTTCCCTTTCCTAGCATCCCTGCCTGGGCTGGTCCTGAGATCCCTGAATCAGGTGCGATAGCAAGAACTGAGGGCATTGATGGGGGGATTCCAGGCAGGGTTCTGGGGGAAGAGACTACAAGGATAGAATAAACGGGGCTGTCACAGACAGAGGAATTAAGGAATGAATGGGAAGAGATGAGGGTTTGAAGAGTTGAGCTGTAGTTAGATCAACAGCTGGAGTCGAAACTGAGCTCAAATTCTCTGTCAGTTAAACAAGTCACTTAATCTCTCTGAGACTCAGTTTTTTCACCCGTAAAATAGGGGTGATTGTGAGACTTACATGAGATGCATCTAAAGTATCTGACACATAGTAAGTGCTCACTTAATGTTAGATAAATGACTACTTTTCAGGGAGGGCAGTAAGTTAGAACGTGTCTCAGGCAGAGGGTTGGAGAGCAACATATTTGAAGATGGAGACCTTAGAGTGGCATTTTGGGGGGATTCAGGCAGAGGATCTGATGAGAACGTTCCATGGTAAAGGAGATGCGGGTCAAAGGTAGAAGACTGGGCTGGGGGAAGGGACATCGGTGAAGGTGTTTTAGACACAGGACCTGAGAGGATTGTACTGGGATGAAAGGGACAGAGGATTCAGAGATGGGGGAACCTGGCTGACTGGACCCCCCAGGTCCTTCCTCGGGCATGTGTCAGCGCAATCCCCAGGTCTGCGGCCCAGGACGCTGCATATCCCGGCCCGGTGGCTACACCTGCGCTTGCGACTCCGGCTTTAGGCTCAGCCCCCAGGGCACCCGCTGCATCGGTGAGCAGGGTGGAGGGAGTGGACGGAGGCAGGGCGGTGTGTGGGGGATGCTCTGCCCCTTCCCCTCGTGACCAGCCCCCTCCGTGCCCCAAGACGTGGACGAATGTCGCCGCGTGCCCCTGCCCTGTGCTCCCGGACGCTGCGAGAACACACCAGGCAGCTTCCGCTGCGTGTGCGGCCCGGGCTTCCGAGCCGGCCCGAGGGCTACGGAGTGCCTGGGTGAGAAATCTGCCCCACCGGGCTCCAGGCCCTACCTGCCACTGTCTGGGTCTCCCTCCCGCCCTCCCACGCTTCCCTTGGGGGGTTTGGCCCTACTACTGCCCTGCCCTGGCTCTCCTCCCCGGCCTCGCCTCGCCCGCGACAGCTCCCGCCTTCCCTGCATCCCCGCCCCTGCCCGGCCCCCAAACTGGCCCTGGTCGGGCTCTACTATCGCCCCGCCTCCCCTGCGACCCAGCCCCGCCCCTATAGGCCCCGCCCCTTCCCTATCCCAGGCCAGTTTCCGTCCCTGTCCCACATACTGCTGCAATCAATCTCCTGGCCACGACCCTCGGTTCCATCCCTGCCACACCAGAGTCCCATCCCCAAGTGCTCCTTCCTTCTGTAGCCCCGTTCCCGCCTTGCCTTTCCTCGGGTCCCAAAGTTTCCGTTCCTGCCCTTGCCCTACCCAGGCCCTGCCTTCCCCAGTTCGCCCCCTCTCATAGTGCCCCTCTCCGCCTCTATCTTGGCCGGGTCCCCAACTCTTGTCCTGCCCTCCTTGCTCAAGCCCCGCCTTTGCCTTAAGCCTACCCATTCCGAGCGCCGCCTACCGCCTCCGGTCCCCGCCCCCACCCGGCTCCAACCCAGGCTTGGTCCCGCCCTGTCCTTCCCCTTACCCCCGTCTCCCCGGGGGACTTCTCCCGGGACTGTCTGCCCCAGTCCCAGCCGCCTGCTTTGTGCCCACAGACGTGGACGAGTGCCACCGCGTGCCGCCGCCGTGTGACCTCGGGCGCTGTGAGAACACGCCAGGCAGCTTCCTGTGCGTGTGCCCGGCCGGGTACCAGGCTGCGTCGCACGGAGCCAGCTGCCAGGGTGAGGGACTGGGAGGGGCCGTGGGGAAGGGTAGAGCAGCAGTGACGAGGGGTGGAGAGACTGAGCAATGGGACAAAGAGAGCCTGATCGATGGGAGACAGAGGCCAGGTTCTGACAGCCAGACGTGTGGCCTGATGGCTGTAGGGACAGTGACCTGTGGATGGAGAGGCCAAGTGAGGAAAACAGAAAGGCTGAGTCACGGAGGATGGGGCAGCAGAGAGCAGCGCTGGCGATGTCAGTGATGGGGAAGGGGGAGATTTATGGAGGACTGGGGAGAAGGAGGCCGACTCACGCGGACTGGAGAAGCAGAGTTTTAGGAGCGAGCCAGGCAGCTCAATAGGGACGGCTGGTGGTGGTGGCTGTAGAGTCTGAATAATGTAGACAAGAGGCAGAGTGGGGGAGGATGGAGAGCAGAGTGATGGGGACAGGGTGGCAGAATGATGCAGGGTGGAAAATCAAAGTGAAGGAGGTCAGCGAGGCAGCGTGGAGCACAGGAGGTCATAAAGGACCCCTGGCTCCTTGCACCGAGCAGATGTGGACGAGTGCACCCAAAGCCCGGGCCTCTGCGGCCGGGGGGTCTGTGAGAACCTGCCCGGCTCTTTCCGCTGTGTTTGCCCGGCTGGCTTCCGGGGCTCGGCATGTGAAGAGGATGTGGATGAATGTGCCCAGGAGCCGCCGCCCTGCGGGCCAGGCCGCTGCGACAACACGGCTGGCTCCTATCACTGTGCCTGCCCTGCTGGCTTCCACTCCCGAGGGCCGGGGGCCCCCTGCCAAGGTGAGGGTGCGGAGTCCAACCCCGTTCATGACCGTTTGCTATGGGGGCTGGAGAGAGACATTATTGGGGGACAGAGAGACAGAGCGATGGGGCTCAGTGATGGAGGGTGGGCGGGCGGGGGTTACTGAGAGGGTGGCAAGGGTCTCACTCCAGAGTCTTCTCCCCTTTCTCCACAGTAAGACAGTGCTCCTCATTCCTCCTTCCTTTTCTAATGGTATTCTTGTGCTCATGGGAACTCTAAGGAGGGTCATCTGAGGCAGAGAAGACAACCTGGAGGAGGTGGTGCATCAGCCTCACTCTAGCAGCTGGAGAGAACGTTGAATAAGGAGACAGGAGATTTTCCACCAGGAGTGGGGAGCAGCCTGGGCACAGTTCAGGAGGCTGGCTCAGGACTGGAATGTTGGGGTGGGTAGTAGGCAGTGGAGATGTGTCCTCAGCCCGACCAGTCCCCTCTGCCCCAGATGTGGACGAGTGTGCCCGTAGCCCCCCGCCCTGCGCCTATGGCCGGTGTGAGAACACAGAAGGCAGCTTCCAGTGTGTCTGCCCCACGGGCTTCCAACCCAACATCGCTGGCTCCGAGTGCGAGGGTGAGGCTGGCGAGGGAGGGAGGACTGTCGATGGGTGAGGGGGGCGTTGGGTCGCTCCTTCAAGACCACCCTCTCCCCTGCCTCCCAGATGTGGATGAGTGTGAGAACCACCTGGCATGTCCTGGGCAGGAATGTGTGAACTCACCCGGCTCCTTCCAGTGTAGGGCCTGTCCTGCTGGCCACCACCTGCACCGTGGCAGATGCACTGGTGAGACCAGGCCCTGGCCGTGATCCTTGACCTGGACAACTATGACCTGGCCTATAACCTCTTGGACCTCAATCCCCTTACCTGGACCACAACCCCTGGAGTCTAACTGTGACTCCCCATTAGACTATGGACTTCTGACCCAGACTGCAATCGCTGACCTGAACAACTCTTGACCCTGAATGTGACCCCTGACTCTGTGACCCTGACACTCCACTTGACTGTGACATTTGACTCTTGCTGATAACCCCTACCCACATCCCTGACAGCAACTGTGGCCCCCCTGATCCTGACTGTCCCCTGGCTCTGAACGCATACCCCTGAATTTGATTGTGACATTTGACCCTAATCGTAACCCTCTTTCACTGCCCCTGCTCCCTCTCAGAATCCTTTCCCTGGAACCTGATTGGGTTTGTGATCCCTGCCCCTGACCCCTGACTTGGGGCAAATTCTTGACCTTGACTGTAACCTCTGACCCAGATTGGTCTCAGATTCCAGTCGCTGACTCTAACCCATTCTGCGTCAGCAGAATCCCATCTAACGATCCTGGTTTACAACACTTGACTGATTCCTTATCCTGGTTAATTTCTGATGCCTGTTGCAATCCAGAGTCCCTTCCCTTGACCCCAGGATCCTGGCGCAGAGAGTTCCTGGAAACTCAGACCCACAGGACTCCCCACTATGGTCCCAAGAACCAGGGAACCTAGGTCTGCCCTATGCACCTCTGCCATGGAGTCCTCACCCCGTCCCCAACTTAAGACACTTTCCACCACCTCCCCCAGACTCCCTTCTTCAAGGGGATTCGACCGATGTGTCCTTAGCCTGGACCCCTTCTGAAATCCCTGCTCCCACAGATGTGGACGAATGCAGTTCCGGTGCCCCCTGTGGTCCTCATGGTCACTGCACTAACACCGAAGGCTCCTTCCGCTGCAGCTGCGCGCCAGGCTACCGGGCGCCGTCGGGTCGGCCTGGACCCTGTGCAGGTGGGCAGCGTGAGGACCGGCCGGAGGGCCTGGGAGTGGGGCCTGGGTTCCTGGGCAAAGCCTTCTTCCGGACAGATGGAAGCTGGACTAAAGCGCTGTGGAAGAAGCTTCCGGCCCGGCCCTCGGGAGTGCGGCTTGAGGGCGGGGTTACCGCTTTGTGGGCGAGGCTTAGGTTTTGGAGGGAGGGTCGGGTGACCCCGCCCAATCTCTGGCGTACCCTAGACGTGAACGAGTGCCTGGAGGGCGATTTTTGCTTTCCTCATGGCGAGTGCCTAAACACGGACGGCTCCTTTGCCTGTACTTGTGCGCCCGGTTACCGGCCCGGACCCCGCGGAGCCTCTTGCCTCGGTTCGTACCCACGCTGGACCTGGGCCCGGAAAGAGGGGACTTGTGGCAGGAAAAGTCGGGACAGGGAGAAGAGGGAAAGCGAATTTCTGGCTGGGGTTTCCACGTGTTCGGGGACCAGGGTTGCAGGAGTCTCAAGGCGGCGGCCGGGGAGGGGCGTGGCGGGGAAAGGGCGGTGTCTGGACAGTTGGGCCGTGATTGGCAAGGATTGGTCCCGGGGGTGGGGCTTACAGGGAGGGGCGGGGCCTAAGGCAGGTTGCTGGAGACTTGAAAAGCCTGGGAGCCAGGGGGGCGGGGAAGGGGTGGAGGGGTGTGGCCTGGAGCGTTAAGCGGAGGAGGAGGTGGGCCGGGCTTTCGGACGCCCTGTCCCGCAGACGTGGACGAGTGCAGCGAGGAGGACCTATGCCAGAGCGGCATCTGTACCAACACCGACGGCTCCTTCGAGTGCATCTGTCCTCCGGGACACCGTGCGGGCCCAGACCTCGCCTCCTGTCTCGGTGAGAGGCCCGCCTGATGCCCGGTCTGAATGCCTCCCCCTTCTGACTCCCTGGCTCCCCCATTTGCCTCCCACCTCGGCCTTTCCTCTGCTTCCTCGCCTTACCTTCCCAGCCCCCTCCCTTGGCCTCCTCTTCTCCTCTGCTTCCTCCATCTCCCCCTTCTCTCCCCTAACCCCTCCCCTCCTTGCATCCCCTACCCCTCCCCTGCTTCCCCATCTGACCGCCCTGCCTCCCTCCGCAGATGTGGACGAATGTCGCGAGCAGGGCCTGGCCCTGTGCGGGTCCCAGCGCTGTGAGAATTCCCCTGGCTCCTATCGTTGTGTCCGGGACTGCGATCCTGGCTACCACGCGGGCCCCGAGGGCACCTGTGACGGTGAGACTACTCCCTGCCCCCTCCGCCAGCTCTTAGATCGGGTTGCTGGAGTCTGCTCCCCTGGGGACCAAAGAGGAGAGCCCTGCCTCACAAGACTTGGGGGAAGGGAAGGGGCCCCCAACTAACACACCCTTTCCCCCTTCACCATATCTCTGTGGTGGGAGTAAGCCACCACTGTGGTTTGTACTTTCTTGTGGAGGTGCGGGGTGGGGTTAGGGGGAGACACTTCTACCAGGAAACTGTCCAAGCCCCCCTTCCAAAAGCAGCCATGCCCCCTCTGCAGCCTGAGCCCAGTCTGCACTGTAGACCAGACACCCGCGAAAGACACAGTGAAACTCTTAGGCCCCAGCCTTTCCACTCCGCCCATGGATTAAAACTCCCTCTTCAGGCCCCTTCTCTTCCTAATAGAAGTTTGGCGTGCCCTCTCCCCACGCTCCACTACTTATCTACTTCCTGCTGCCTCTCCAGGAAGGCTCCATCCTGGCTGCCAGGGCCCCATCCTTTCCCAGTGCAAAATTCCCAGTGTGAAATTCCCCAGGAGTTGGCTCCTGCCAGTTGAAGCTCTGTCCTGGGGTTATCTCTCCAGACTGTCCTTTCCCATTGGTCAGATTCCTCCAGCCCTTCAGAATTTCTAGGCCCCCCACTTCCCATCTCAGCTCCTCCATTTCCTCCTTCCTCTGCCAGACTCCAGCAGGGGCTGACTGAGGCAGGAGGCTAGCCTAATCTTACCTACAGTATATATATATTTTGGGGGGCAGGGATAGGAATGGCGTGTGGGTGGGCATTTTATGGAACACATGAAACAACAGTGGGCTGCCTTTGATTCTCTGATTGCTAGATCTCTGACTCGTGGAAGTCTCATTTCATGAGACCTCATTCATTAATTCCACAGGAATTCATTAAGCACCTACTGTGTGCCGGGCACTGAGGGTGCAACAGGAATTGAGTCACACGAAACCCCTGTACTCATGGAGTTAACATTGTAGGGGGAGAAAGCAGATAATAACTATGCAAATAAATTCAAGATTTATTCAACAAATACTTTTTAGGCCCCTACTATGTGTCAGGCACTGTTCTATGCCCTGGGGATATAGGGAGAAATAAAACAGACACAAATCCCTGCCATTGTGGAGTTTGTGTTCTTGGGAGGCAACATGGGCATACCAAGAGATATGTGGATATAATAATACATTGCCAGGTTTAAGAAGGAAAATAGAGCAGGATAAATGGACAGAGATAACAGGGCAGTGGGGGAGAGGAGTGCCAGGAGGGCTTGACCTACACACCTGAGTGAAGGGAGGAGGGAGCCATGCAGATAGCTGAGGACAGTGTTCCTGGCAGAAGGAACTGCAAGTGCAAAGGCCCTGAGGTAGGACCATGTTTGGGCTATTTGAGAAATGGCAGTGAGAATGTAAGAGTTGACAGCACTTGTTCTGCAAAAGCTCAGGCTCCTGGAATACCAGATTCCTAGAGACTTCTTAGTCCAGTCAATAGGACTGGAAGTGGTGTTAGGAATCTGTGATTTCGGGCCTTGATTCCTTTCCCCTCCTTCCCTCCTTCACTCTTCCTGCAGACGTGGATGAGTGCCAAGAGTATGGCCCTGAGATCTGTGGAGCCCAGCGCTGTGAGAACACCCCTGGCTCCTACCGCTGCACGCCTGCCTGTGACCCTGGCTATCAGCCCACGCCAGGGGGCGGATGCCAGGGTGGGTGTCCATCGGGCATCGGGTGAGATGCGGAGGTGGTAGAAGGTCCAGCAATGACCTGACTGTCTGATGGTTGCAGATGTGGACGAATGCCGGAACCGGTCCTTCTGTGGCGCCCATGCTGTGTGCCAGAACCTACCTGGCTCCTTCCAGTGCCTCTGTGACCAGGGCTACGAGGGGGCGCGGGACGGGCGTCACTGCGTGGGTACGGGGCTCCAGGGAGTGGTTGGGACAGGGTTATGGGGGAGAGGTTGGTTAGGCTCTGCCCCTTTCCATACCTCTGAACAAATGTGAACTTCAGGGTTGTGGAATTTAGACCTCGGAACATAATCTCTTCTCCATATCAGTCAAAGCTATTCTAGTGGCAAGTGACAGAAACCTTATTCAGGTTTTATTTTTGTGTCCATGCTTTAAAAAATGCATAGAATGTATAAAATACACTAATCTTAAGTGTACATAAACATTATTTTTTCCTAACATTTTATGAGGAAAATTCCTAAACATAGCAAACTGAAAGAATTGTAGAATTGTAGCCATGATCTTGATTATAATATTATCATTTTATTTTTACTTGCTTTCTGTTAATCCATCTACTTTTTGGGGGCAGATTTAGAAGTAAATTTCAGGCATCAGTACACTTTCCCCTAAATTCTTCAGTATGCATATCATTAACCAGAGTTCAGCACATGTTTAGAGATATTTTCATTTGAGGTTCAATTTATATACAGTAAAGTGCATGAATCTTAATCATACATTCTCTAAGTTTTCATAAATACAAATATAACAGGTTTTGTTTCTCTAAAAGGCATTAAAACTGCAAAGTCCTGGGATATATTGAATTTCAGACATAACTGGATCCAAGAATTTTAACAAAGCTATTTCTGTCTCCTTCTTTCAACTCTTCTTTCTTCTGTTGGACTTATTTTCAGGCAGACTCTCTTTTCACAGTGACAAAGGCGGCCCTAGCACCTCTGGGCTAACATCTTCAGCTTGGCAACCTTAGAACCAAAGAAAGAGGTTCTTTTTCAACGTTTCTAGCAAAAGTCCCAGGCCTTGCTTTGATTGGTCCAATATGGTCACTTCCTATCTCTGAACCAGAGAAATACAGCAATCTGATTGGTCATGTCTAGGACTTGTGCCCACCCCTCAGAGTAGATTTATTCCTACTCAAAGTACATGGGTTGAAAATGGAGGAACATTGGGTTCCCAAGGGAAATTCAGGGGTTGTCACCAGAAGAAAAGGAGATGGTAGGATCTAGGCTATTAAATATACCTGCCCTATTCGAAAGCTCAGACTTGGATCTTTGGAATCACAGAATCTTATAATCATTGACTCCTTCTCCCCTGTTGTCTCCTGCTCACAGATGTGAATGAGTGTGAGACACTACAGGGTGTGTGTGGAGCTGCCCTGTGTGAAAATGTCGAAGGCTCCTTCCTCTGTGTCTGCCCCACCAGCCCGGAGGAGTTTGACCCCATGACTGGCCGCTGTGTTCCCCCACGGACTTCTGCTGGTGAGACTGATGTATCTACTTAGCAGCTGCTGGCCCTGCAGACAAATGGTGTGGTCTAACCATTCCTGCTGTGGACAGCTGCCATCAGCGACATGCTGTTGTTTTAAGCATCAACAAAAAACACGTGGGTTAAAGTGGGTGGCCAGGCTATGTCAGGATCCTGGCTGCAACTCTACCAAAGTCCTTCATTCAACCAATGTTCACAGGGCATCCACTAGGCTCAGGCCCTACGCTGGGCACTAGGGATACAGTAGTGACCAGGAAAGATCTCTGTCCTCGGGCTCACATGCCAATTGTCTAGATAGTGACCATCTAGAGAAATCAGAACTAGGAGGGAAGAAGCACAAGCCAGAGGGAACAAGAAGGGGGTTTTGGAGGAGGTGCCTGGCCCAGCCTGAGAAGGGGTTAGGGAGGGCTTCTTGCAGGAGAGGATGTCTGAACCGAGGGCAGTAGGATGAATAGAAATGAGCGAGGTGCACATGTGAGGAGGGCATTCTGGGTAGAGCAGAGGTCCCCAACCTTTTTGGCACCAGGGACCGATTTCACGGAAGGCAATTTTTCCACACACAGGGGAGAGGGAGGAGGAGCTTATATGGTGATGCGAGCGATGGGGAGCGGCTGTAAATACAGATGAAGCTTCTCTCGCTCCGCAGCTAACCTCCTGGTGTGTGGTCCGGTTCCTAACAGGCCAGGGACTGGTACAGGTCTGCCGCCCAGGGGTTGGGGACCACAAGAGTAGAAGAGACAGCAAGGGCAAAGCCTGGCAGAGCGAGAGAGTGCCTGGCACGTTTGAGGAACTGAAATAAGCTCAACATGGCATGATTTAGAGAGCAAAGGAAGGAGTGGTGAGAGATGAGCCAGAGAAGGAGGCAGGCACCAGGGCACACTGATTTACCGTGGTCAGGAGGTTGGCCTTTTCCCCAGGGCACTGTGGCACCATGGAAGGGCTTTGAGCAGGAAGGGTATGTAATCAAATTCTGAAACCTCCCTCTGGCTGCTATGTAAAGGTGGTGGAAGAAGGTGACACTGGAGGACGGAAGCCTAGAGCAGGCTGGGGCAGGGATCGAGGTGGGAGAGGACAGAGCTGGACCAAGGCAGGGGCCATGGTTGGTGGGGGAAGAAACATCCAAGAGGTGGGGCTACCTGCATGGGGAAACTGTGTCCAAGACAAGGCCTAGGTTTTGGGATGAAGACTCTGCCTGTTTGGGGTGTGAAGATGAAGGGGCGGGGCAGGGGAGGGGGAGGCATCCAGGGGGCCAGGGAAGTCCCATCTCCTCCCACCCCAAGCTGCAGCTGCAAGGATGGGAAAGTGTGAAATGGGGAGGTGCCATGATGATAGGAGGTGAGATTGGGAGAGAGAGAGACAAGGGCAGATGGGTGAGAGGTGTGGAGTCTGGTTCTACCACTGATGGCTGGTCCCCTCTGGGCCTCAGTTTCCCCATCTATGATATGGGTGGCTGGGGACTCAGGCCACACTGGGCTAAAAACTCCTTGTCTCCCCAGGCACATTCCCAGGCTCGCAGCCCCAGGCACCGGCCAGCCCCAGTCTGCCAGCCAGGCCACTCCCGCCACCCGTGCCCCGCCGGCCCAGCACACCTAGGCAGGGCCCTGTGGGTAGCGGGCGCCGGGAATGCTACTTTGACACAGCAGCCCCAGATGCATGTGACAATATCCTGGCCCGGAATGTGACGTGGCAGGAGTGCTGCTGTACTGTGGGTGAGGGTTGGGGCAGTGGCTGCCGTATCCAGCAGTGCCCAAGCACCGAGACAGGTGAGCATGGGCTGGTGGTGGACCCAGGGCTGAGGGTGTGGGTAGAAATACTGAATGGGGTACGGGACTGGGAAAGGGGACACATTTGCACATGGGGTTGAGGTACTGGTACTTCCAGGGCAAGAGGGAGCTACCAGCATGGTGGGCATGGATGGGTATGAGGCTGAGAGGTGGGCACAAGCAGGCACGGAGCCAGGGCCCTGGCCTGGGCTGGGATTCCTGGGTCTGGGCTCAGCCTTGTCTCTGTGTGCAGCTGAGTACCAGTCACTGTGCCCCCACGGCCGGGGCTACCTGGCGCCCAGTGGAGACCTGAGCCTCCGGAGAGGTGAGCCTTTAACCCTTAGCCATCCTCAGCCCCAGGTCTCTTTCTGCTTGCTTTATCTCTGTCTCTCACCCTATCTTTTTCTCTGTCTCTGTTTCTTGGTCTCTATCACCATCTCTGTCTGTCTTGCCTAGTCATGCCCTGCCCTCTTGCACTCACCCATCCCGCTCACTTCCATCCTTCTCTACTCTTCGCACAGACGTGGACGAATGCCAGCTCTTCCGAGACCAGGTGTGCAAGAGTGGCGTGTGCGTGAATACGGCCCCGGGCTACTCGTGTTATTGCAGCAACGGCTACTACTACCATACACAGCGGCTGGAGTGCATCGGTAGGAGCCCCGACTCCACCTTCCCCCGACGACTCTCCCCAACCCTGGGCCATGCCAACCTCTGTCTGGAATGTGGCCACCACCAGCGGGAAACCCTTCCTGGAGTCTAGACTCCATCTATCACACTGTCAATGCGCTGGGGAGAGAGATGGGAAACGGCAGGGGATGTTGAGGGGGCTGCCTCTTAACCGGCCTCCCCGTGCCTCCCTAGATAATGACGAGTGCGCCGATGAGGAGCCGGCTTGTGAGGGTGGCAGCTGCGTCAACACAGTGGGCTCTTATCACTGCACTTGCGAGCCCCCATTAGTGCTGGACGGCTCGCAGCGCCGCTGCGTCTCCAACGAGAGCCAGAGCCTCGGTAATCCCGCCCCTAAGTCTGCCCCGCCCCGCCCACGCCGTCCAAGCCCCATTCCCTTGGCTCAGCCTGGCACCTGCATCCAGGCCACGCCCACAGGAAGCCACGCCCCCGAGCTCGGGGCTCAAACACGCCCAGCCTGACCCCACTTAGCCTGACTCTGTGTGTGTGTCTCCCAGGCGAGCAGACAATCTTTGCACATCGTCTCTTGGACTCCAGCTTCCTTTCTGCACATTGGGTGAATAGCCCCAACCTTCCAGGGTGGCTGTGAGGAATTTTATTTATTTAAAAACGAATTTTTAAAAAATTTCCAAACGTTTAGGAGGTACAAGTGTTTTTTGTTACAAGGAATTTTACTAATTTTATTTATTTTATTTTTTTACTCACAAGGAATTTTATTTTTAAGGACGGTATGGAGCCTGGTCTTACTAAGTGCTAAATGGGTGTTACCTGCTACTGTTTGTCTGTGGGTCTCTGGGTCTCTGTCTCTTTCCAACTTCTGTGGGTCTCAGAGGCCAGACATAGGTAGAACCCTCTCAGACCCTCTCCCCCAGTCACCAGACCCCTTCCTCTGCCCTCTCCTCCTCGATGACAACCTCATGCCAGAACAATCCTTGTCCTCAATCCAGAACCCTGGAGCGACCTCAGAGGACTTCCAGAAGTCAAATCACAGCTGATGAGAAGGATTTGCGGACAGGCAGAGGGTGGCTGGGCTGCCCCCTGCAGGGGGGAAGGCCCAGCACTCGGGAGGACCTGAGTGTCAGTCCCAGTCTGATCCATGCTATCTCCACCCACAGATGACAATCTGGGAGTGTGCTGGCAGGAAGTAGGGGCTGACCTCGTGTGCAGTCGCCCTTGGCTGGACCGTCAGGCCACCTACACGGAGTGCTGCTGCCTCTATGGAGAGGCCTGGGGCATGGACTGTGCCCTCTGCCCCGCCCAGGACTCAGGTACTGCCACCAGCCTAGGCTGTACTCAGAGGCCCTGCCCCTTAGGCTCCAAATCCAGGCCCTCAAATCCCCAGCCTCAGAACCCCAGATCCCCCCAAACTAGACCCCTTAGATCCTCAAATCACAGCTCATCCCAAAATCTTGGTCCCCAAGTCACATCTGTAAGACTTCCAAGTATCAGCCACAGAAATCCCAAGGCCTGACTCAGCAGATCCTATAGTGCCAGCCCCAAAGGCCTCTGAGCTCTGGGCTCTCACAGCCTCAACTCCTGGTCTCCAAAACCCCAAGACACAGCCTATGAGATGTCTTCCCCCAAATCCTGGACCCTTAGACCTGAAATACCAGTTCCTTAGACCTCGCCATCCTGGCCCAAAGACTCCCTGGTCATTACCGCACAGACATCCAAGTCTCATTGTTTTGGACACCCACACCCAGGTGTCTAAGACCCCAGTACACAACCCCAGGGATCCCCAAGTCTTGGTTCTTAAAACTCAATCCTTGGGAACTCAGCCCTGGGTCCTCAGACCTCTGGTCCTAGTGGCTCAGACCCTTTCCTATGCATCCTGGCCTCTCAGGCCCCCAGTAGCAATCCCTGGGATTCCCCAGTCCTGGCCCATAAAACATTCTCATTTCTTCAGGTCCCTAGTCCTTGCTCCTGTGAGTCCTCAAATTCTAGCATCTTGGGCCCTGATTCTTAGCTGAAGTTTTTAGTACCCTTGATCCCATCACCCCAGAATCCCATCCCAGTCCTCAGACCTTCACTCCGGGCACCAGAAAACCCTGATCCCGCCCCTCCAATCCCCTCTCTTCAGGCCCCTCCCATTCCCAGGCCCAGCCCAAAGCCCTCTCCCGTGATGTCCCCTGCCTCTTGCCCCCAGTGAAGACAAGCAAGGGCTGATTGCCCTGCTTGGCTCCCGTTCACAGATGACTTTGAGGCCCTGTGCAATGTGCTGCGCCCTCCTGCATATGGCCCCCCACGACCAGGTGGCTTTGGACTCCCCTATGAGTATGGCCCAGACTTAGGTCCGCCTTACCAGGGCCTCCCATATGGGCCCGAGTTGTATATACCACCTGTGCTACCCTACGACCCCTACCCACTGCCACCTGGGCCCTTCGCCCGCCGGGAGGCCCCTTATGGGGCGCCACCCTTCAACATGCCTGACTTTGAGGACGACGGTGGCCCCTATGGCGAATCCGAGGCTCCTGCTCCACCGAGCCCGGGCACCCGCTGGCCCTATCGGTCCCGCGATACCCGTGGCTCCTTCCCAGAGCCTGAGGAATCACCCGAAGGTGGAGGCTACACTGGTGAGCACCGCGAGAATGATGGAGGCTGAGATGAGGAACGAGGTGTGCAGAGAGACAAAGAGAGGAGGTAGGGAAACAGAGAAGGCAGGAGGGACAGCGTCAGAGAGATGGGGAACAGGTACAATCAGAGAGAGCGACGGAGAGCAGATCGGAGACGAAGAGGAACAGAGAAATACCTGTAGACTGGCAAAGAAAGAGATGGGGACAGAAGGAAGGCTGGGGAGGGCCGGACGAGGTGAACCCCCTGGCCCCACAGCGCCCCCCAGAGCCCTGGAGCGGGGTGGACAGTTTAGAATGAGGTACCCACAGCGGGGGGATTTGGGACCTCTCGTCACTGGGTCCCCGCCTGCCCCACAGGCGCCCTGGCTGAGCCCTATGAAGAGCTGGAGGCAGAGGAGTGCGGGATTGTGGACGGCTGTGCCAACGGCCGCTGCGTGCGCGTCCCCGAAGGCTTCACCTGCCGCTGCTTCGACGGCTACCGTCTGGACATGACCCGCATGGCCTGCGTCGGTGAGGGGCGGGGCTGGGGCCATGTTTCGCGGGGAGAGGTAGGGCTGGACCAGAGAGGGAGGAAATGCTGGCTAGAGGTGGGTGTGTAGGGACCTCACATCAGGGGACAGGCCAGCCCAGAAGGAGAGAGTAATTCTTGCATGGGGCGGGGCTTGATGAAGAAGGCGGGGTCAGGGAGCAAGGAAGGCAGGGCTTGATGCCTTGAAGCAGGATGGAGGGGTAGAACCCTTTAGGTGTGACTTCTCAGGATCACCAGCGGTTACTTTGCATGACCTCTTTGGAGAGCCTGTCTTCTCATCTGTAAAATGGGAATATTAATCACATCTGCCAAGTTTATTTATTTTTATTTGACTTTTTTAGAGACAGGGTCTGGCTCTATTGCAGGAGCTGGAGTGCAGTGGCTAGAAATCACAGCTTACTGTAACCCCAAACTCCTGGGCTCAAGTCATCATCCCATCTCAGCCTCTAGAGTAGCTAGAACTACAGGCGTGTGCCACCAAGCCCAGCTAATTTTTAAATTTTTTTCGTAGAGACAGGGGTCTTCCAATGTTGCCCAGGCTAGTCTTGAGCTCCTGGCCTCAAGTAATCCTCCCACTGCGGACTCTCAAAGTGTTGGGATTACAGGCATGAGCCACTGCGTTTGGCCACCACTTAGTTTAGACAGTAGTAAAGCCTAGTGATGAAAATCGAGAACTCTGGGGAAGTTTAATAGACCTTAGGCTCAGTCCAGCAACTTGCTGTGTGATCCTGGACAGGTCATTGTCCCTTACTTAGTTGTTCTTATCTGAAAAAGAGGTATAAGTCAAAGAACCCATTTTGTAGCGTTGTTGTCAACATCATTAGCACTGATTGACAGTAACACTAAAAACCTATGTGTAAACGGAGGCTCAGAAAATAGAGTTGACTTCCCCAAGGTCTCACATCCAAGAAATCGCAGCCGGCTGGCCTGAGAACTCACTGGGCAGAGTGTGCGCTTGCTGCTTAATGACACTGGGCAAGGAGCTTTCCCGTGCTGGCCTCAGTTTGCACATTATGTAAAACAGGATCACAGTACCTACTTCATAGGGTTATTAGGATAAAGTTAACACTAGTAATGTCCTTAAAACATAATCAATATTACTTCCCTAATAAAAACTTAGTGTAGCAGGGGCTACCATACCCATCTTACAGAACGCGAAGCTGAGGCACAGAGAGATTAAGCCACTACCCAGACTCACAAAGTCAGTAGGAGGCAGAGGCTATTTTCAACTCCAAATGAGAGAGAGGTTCAACATCCATGCTCCTCTGCCCCCAAAGCCTGAGGGACTGAGAAGGGGGCCTTCTGGGTCCCCAGTCTTGAGCAGCGCTCCTTGTACTCCCCTCCGCAGACATCAACGAGTGTGATGAGGCCCAGGCGGCCTCCCCGCTCTGCGTTAACGCGCGCTGCGTCAACACCGACGGCTCCTTCCGCTGTATCTGCCGCCCGGGGTTCGCACCTACGCATCAGGCGCACCACTGCGCGCCCGCGCGGCCCCGGGCCTGAGCCCCGACGCCTGGGAGTCGCCTACCCACGCCTGCGCACACCCTGCAGCCCGCCTGTGCGCATGCGCAGGGAGCCTCCCCACCGCACGGAGGGGAGGGACGGACAGACAGACGCCTGGAAGCCCGGAAGGCCTTCACTGCCCTGAGCACCCCACCCCTCCTTCCGCAGCTGCGGGCGCGGGCCTAGCCTAGCGTCCCCTTCACATTCCCGCTCCCTTTTATAAAATTTTCAATTAAAAAACACCTATTTTGTACCTTGGGCCTCTGCCTGCCTTTCCACTTCTGGAATCTGACTTCAATTTGCTCTTTCAGTCACTAAATGACATTCCCTTCCCATTCCTTTTTTTTTTAAGGCAAGCACGAAAATGAGGTTTATTGAGGAGAGAAAGGTAGGATTATAGGGCAAGAGCAAGATAAAGGTTTACAGAGCATGGTACATACGCCGCTGAGACGACCCACCCATATTCTCAGCTAAGGGGGCACACAAGGAAGGGCGCGAAAAAGGTCCCTCCTCATGCCGGACGCCATGTCTGACTCTTAATTTCCCAGACTCCCTCGCTCTGTCTCTGTCTGGCTTGGTCTCTGTTTCTCTTCCTATCTCTGTTTCTCTCTTTGTCGTTCTCTGTCTTCTGTCTCTGGTCTTTCTCCTTTGTTTTCCCTGCTCAGTTCTCTATGTCTCTCTGTCTTTTCATCTCTGTCTAGGTGTGTGTCTTTCTCTTTCTCCTTCTCTTTGTTTTCGTTCTCTCTATAATCTCCAGAGAGATCTTGTCTCTGGATTTCTTATTTTTTTGAGACAGAGTCTCACTGTGTTGCCTGGGCTAGAGTGCTGTGGCGTCAGCCTAGCTCACAGCAACCTCAGACTCCTAGGCTCAAGTGATCCTACTGCCTCAGCCTCCCTAGTAGCTGGGACTACAGACATGTGCCACCATGCCCGGCTAAGTTTTTCTATATACATATTTTTAGTTATCCAGATCATTTCTTTCTATTTTTTAGTAGAGACGGGGTCTTGCTCTTGCTCAGAGCTGGTCTCGAACTCCTGACCTTGAGCGATCCACCCACCTTGCCTCCCAGAGTGCAAGGATTACAGGCTTGAGCCACCGCGCCCGGCCATGCCTCGGGATTTTTTTATCCCACTGACTCTCCCAATAAATCTTCCTGGAGCCTGCTCTTCTCCTGTTGTGGAGCTCGGGGAAGGATGGAACGAGGCGGCCTCAGACCCTGTTCCCGGCACTTGCCCCAGATTTCTCTTCCTTCCCAAGGAAGTCTTAAGCTATCCTGGGACATGCGGGGCATGGGGAGGAGGCAGGAGTCCCTGGGACTCTGTCCACAGCCAATTCCCAGCTGGAAGGAATTGGCTGGGGACAGAGTAGGGAGTGGCAGTTTTGGCAGGTGGAGGCGGGAATGAGCTGTGTGCGACGGGTCAAGTGCCCAGCTGGGACACCCCCAAATCCCGCTGCCTACTTGGCCATGTGGGGAGTCCAGAATCTCCCTCCCTCAAAAACAAGAACAGCCTGGACCAGCGTAAGCGCAGGGCAGGGATGAGGGAGGAGGGTTGGGAAGTGAAGGATCTCACTGGGCTGGGCCAGGCTGAAAACAACAACAAAAAAACTGTTCCTGAGTCATCTCCGCCTACCTGTTAGTGCATCGCTCCCCAGGATTTCAAACTCCAATGCTGCAGGGACCAGACAAGTGATGTTAGTGGGAAGCTGGACAGGATGAGAAAACCAAAGCACGACAACTGACATTCTGCCTAAGGGCTGGGTGAAACAGGAAGGAAGATCTCCCCGCTGGTAATAATAATATATTTTTTAATAACCACCCTGTGGTTACTGAAAACATATCTGGCCTGTGAGCCACCGCTTTTAATCCTCCAGGCACAGGTGAAGTTGGATAAATGAGGGGTGGAGGCTGCTGCTTTTTTTTTTATTTCAGCATATTATAGGGGTACAGATGTTTAGGTTACGTATGTTGCCCTCGGCCTCCCCCCCAAGTCTGAGTTTTGAATATGTCCATCCTTCGGATGGTGCACATTGCACTCTTTGTGTATGCATATACCCGTTCCCTCCTCCCTGCCCGACATCCAATAGATGTTATTCTTATATGTGCACTTACGTGTTGATCAGTTAATACCAATTTGATGGTGAGTACATGTGGTGCTCGTTTTTCCATTCTTGGGATACCTCACTTAGTAGAATGCATTCCAGCAATATCCAGGAGTATACAAGAGGTGCTATATCACCATTGTTTCTTAAAGCAGACTAGTACTTAAAGCAGAATAGTACTCCATGGTATACCTATACCACATTTTATTAATCCACTCATGTATTGATGGACACTTGGGTTCTTTCCACATCTTCGCAATTGTGAATTGTGGAGGCTGCTTCTTGACCTGACTCCCTGCCCACCTCTGGAGTGTCAGGAGGGGTCACATTGCCAAGACCCTCCAGTGCCATGTGGAGGATCATACTAAGAATGCCTGATCGACAGGATTGTTGCTGGCAATTAAATAAATTGTTATATCTGTCAAGTGCTTAGAATGGCCCCTGGCACACAGCAAGTGCTCACTCATTGCTGTCATAACCCTGAGCCTCCCAGGGGATGCTGAGCCCTGTGGCTAGTCAGATGGTGAGGGCAGATGGCTAGGTCTTGTCTTTTACCAATTCTCACTCCGGGGGTGAAGGAGGAGGCCAGACTCTCTCCCTTCCAACTGAACAATGAGAAACACCCAGCTCAGGGGTCTCGGTGGGGAGAGGTGTCAGACCACAAGGGTCTCACGGCTCCACAAAGGAGGCAATGGTTGCACAAATCTGTACTGAGAATCATTGATTTACACACTTTAAAGGGGTGAGTTGTATGATATTTGAATTGTAACTCAAGCATTAAAAAGGAAAATAAAAAACAAAAACCTCCACAAAAAGGGTCAGGAAGTTACCCTCTCTAGCTGGTACAGGAAACTCAACCCAAACACTAACCCCTCATTCATTCATTCGACAAATATTTTCCATACAATACCTGCTTTGTAATAAGCAAGGGCTGGGAACACAAACAAACCACTTGCAGCTGCAGGGGGTGGGAGCTGGGCAAGGCTTCTGGAGGAGGAGATGTCTGAGCTGAGACCTGAAGGATGTAGGGAAATGAGCCAGATGAAGGCGCGGGGACCGTTTTCCGGGTGGAAGGAACAACATCTGCAAAAGCTTAGAGGTAAGAAAGGCAAATATCTTTTCAATCTTTCTTTTGGTATGTCAATCCTATGTTGGATAATGCTGGTGACATTTTTGGTGCCTAAGAAATCCCTGGCCCCTGCCTGTATGGGGCACCAGTGGGGGACACAGACACATTGCTACACATGACAGTCTGGGCTGTGAAGGGGGAGGCACAGGTGGAGGGGCCGGGGCTGTGGCGGGGCAGGTCAGAGGCCATAGGTGCCTAGAGAAGACACCCGACCCATTCTGACACAGTATCAGGGAAGGCTTCCTGGAGAAGGAGGTAAAGCTCTGAACAGTCTGCGCTGGGTCTAGATCCCTTTGAAGATCTGTTGAAAGCTCTGGACGTTCACAGAAGAAAAACTCACACAAACAAAGGCTATTTCCAAATATTCCCATTTCCTCCCTGGGAAGCTCCCATGGCTATCCCATTCCCCCCACAACCACCTTGCTGTATAAATGTCCCAGGAATTGGGACAGGGGTGGCCAACAGGGCTGGAAAAATTTGAGGTCCAATTTCAGCATCCTGGGGTGGGCGGGGTGGCAGCTGTCTTCTGAGATCCACGCACCCCTCTTACCCCAGGCGGGGCCTGGAGATTGTGCCAAAGATCTAGTTTTTATCCTGCCTGTGTCCCCCGCACTAATCCCCAGCCCAGACTCTGGGGCTTTTGGTACTGGCGGAGACCGACTTGTTCTCCTATGGAATGTTCGGAGGGAAATAGTCCAGGGGGAGCCACTGCGCTCGGGGAACAGGCGCCGCGGCGCCCCCTGATGGTCACAGCGCGCCGGGGCGGCCCAAGCCGGCCTCGCCCCCTAGTGGCCGATGCTCACAAAGTCATCAGCGAGTACTGAGCTCCTTCTTGGGAGCCTTTTGGTTTGCAGACCCGGCTCGTCATCGTCGTCATCCTGGTCGTCACCACTGCTGTCACCATCGTCCTCATCATCATTAGCAACAGCTAATAAGTAAATGGCACTTCCTGTGTGCCAGACACTAAGCTGCTTTATATATAAAAGGGGACTCCAAAAAGTTCGTGCAAAACTGGAATTAAAAGATAAAAATAAAAAATACAAACTTTATTTCCGAACATAAGCTCCGCCGAGTTCAAGACAGTTTTGGAGGCGATGATACCAGCCATGTAGTCCATCCCTAAAGAACTGAGGGTCCCTGGAATTTATCCATGTTGCTGCAGTCTTTTTATATTATTAACTGAAGAAATATGAGTGCCATTTACAGATATTTTTGAGATTAGGAAACAAAAAGAAGTCAGAAAAAGCCATACCAGGACTGTAAAGTGGATGCTTAATAATTTCCCATTGAAACGCTCGGAAAATTGCCCTTGTTTGGTGAGAGAAATCAAGAGGAGCATTGTCCTCGTGGGGAAGGACTCTTTGGTGAAGGTTTCCTGGGCGCTTTTCTGCTGAAGCTTTGGCCGACTTTCTCAAAACACTCTCATAATAA
>CAUYSK010098813.1:0-35479 GCA_963575035.1 Avahi laniger
AAAATAAGCAATAAAATAAAACAAATATGCCTGTAATCCTAGCACTCTGGGAAGCCGAGGTGGGTGGATCACTCAAGGTCAGGAGTTCGAGACCAGCCTGAGCAAGAGCGAGACCCCGTCTCTACTAAAAAATAGAAAGAAATGATCTGGACAACTAAAAAACTATATATAAAGAAAAAATTAACCGGGCATGGTGGCATGTGCCTGTAGTCCCAGCTTCTCGGGAGGCTGAGGCAGAAGGACTGCTTGAGCCCAGGAGTTTGAGGTTGCTGTGAGTGAGGCTGATGCCACAGCACTCACTCTAGCCCAGGCAACAACGTGAGACTCTGTCTCAAAAAAATAAATAAATAAATAAGACAAGTATAAGAAGAAAATCAACCAAGAGCAAAAGACGAAGGAGGGTAGAATCAGTAGCAAAGGTTTAAAAGATTGGGCCAATCTTAGGAAGAACATTTGAAAGGTGAAAATTGTGTCTGCAGGTCAGAAGACAAAAAACTTTTTAAAGATAACTGCCATATTACCTTAGAGGAAATGAAAATAAAATGCAAAGGGGAAGTGAGAATTTTAATAAAGTACTTTACAGGATGGGCACAAGGGAAAGTCTAACATTTGAAGGACCCTCTTAGGTCCGTGTTTGAACCAAAGGCTTTCACCATAAGAACAAATCCAGCTGCAATCACTTTGCAGTGAAATGTTACCTCTCAATCATATGCCGAGGGGAAAGTTGGCTTCTGTTCATCTAACCCTCCTAAAATATTTACCTGCAGAATGTCTTTCTGTTTAAGCCTTTAAATTTTTAATGATAAAGAATACATTGACTACAATTCAACACCATTATACGCAAAAGAAAATGTTCTTTTCACTCTTATAGGAAACCATCTCCCTCCCCACCCTGACCTCCCTACTTTTCAGACTCTGTTATTAGGCTAGACAATGTGTTGGTAAGAAAAGAAACTGTCGTTAATGTACAAGCAACACCCACTTCATGAGAATATGGTTAACGAGTTAATAGTAGCCCCTAAGTGAAGTGAAATAATGATTTTTAATTAACAAAATGGTGTGTATCTAACACTTATTGTGTTAGTGGTCAAAGGTATTTGGTAACATATATCTCAATATGGACATGCATCAGAAATGACATAAATATCAATGTAACATTGATATAGATATTGATAACATTGGAATAAGTCATTTTGCAAATTGTAGGAAAATATTATGGAGATAGTATACCCTTTAAGAAAAAAATTCTCTATTGCTAAAGATTGAAATTTTAACTTAAAAAGGATGGGCCTATAAAATCTTTTATATGATACAAATAATCTAAAATAATTAATAGAGTATTCTATTTAGTGTACTCACTATAGAAATCACTAATCTATTTTAAGTTTATGATGGTTATGCATTTATCATTTTATTAATCTACATATAGCTCATCCAAAACAGATTTAAGGGGTTTAATAAAATTAAATAAAAATAAATTGAAATCTGTATTAGCTGCACTAAATTAATCTTTAAAATGTTACAAAGACTATTAGAATTTTGGAATATAATAGCAAGGGAATAATTCCATTTTTTAATGGCCTCCTTGGCTTATAAAATAAATTCTCTAACTTAATGCTCACCCTTAGAGTAAAACTGGTCCAATTCCTTACTAAGGACGCTCCACTGAGAGGAAAGAACAAGCTCCCAGCTGGCTGGTGACAGACCTGAACCAGAACACATGTCTCCTGACACCTAATCAAGGAATCATTTAGCTTTGGTGTTCTTCCTCTGCCCCTAAATTAAGTTGCAAAAGTCTTCATTTTCGTTCCCATTCAGAGTCTATTCTAGACCCATCCTATTTCTATAATTCTTTAATCACTATCTGAATTGAAACTTTTTAGTAATTTTATGATCTTTTTAATAAATCCATAAAGTTTGCAGGGGACTCCCTGAAAGTAACCCCTACCTGTTTCATATTCTTTTAATCTGGACTCAATTAGGGAGATGTTGACATCACAAAGATATCTGGAATTTTTTTTTTTTTTTTTGCCAAGGGTAAGGGTTTTAATAATATAAAATATGAAAATTTTGTGATCCCAAAATCTCCAAATTTACATTCATCATATGTTCTAGAAAATTTCATCTTCCTTATTGAAGAATTATTTAGATGATTAACTTTGCTACAAATAAAATGTTGCTTTTTAATGGAAAAATAAACATTTTTATCAACTTCAATTATGTTTTAAGTTATGAAACTCATTATAATCTCCTTAAAATTAGTTTAGGATAAATTACTTTAAAGTCTTTAACATACATTACCAAATTATAGTTCTTTTCACAATTTTAAGTGTATACGGGCAGACATGAAATTCAGCCCAATCTAATAGATAGAAACTAAGTTTCTGAAACTTAGAGCATTGCTAAGTAACTGTGCTATAACGAAAAGATATATTAGAACAAAATAATGTCAAAAGGCAATTTCCTAAAGGCTATTTATTGTTTTGGGTGTTTATAGGTATAAGAAAATTAAAAGCTTTGATTGAATATAAATATATATTCATGTAGAACTCAATATTAACAACAGGATTAACAGAGAACTGTGTGGTCACATCTTTTGTGTATCAAATCTTGGGTCTTAATGTACTTGGTCACAAAAACTAAGTTCACTAAATGTAAATATTTTAACAAAGAAATTTAGTAGTTCAGAGTACAGTGTTTATAGACTATGCATGCTTTTAAAAAAATCTGCTACCTACAGGAACTTGTTTGAATCTCTGACAATGCAAATAATAAAAATGAATCCTAACAAAAAGTTCCCTGTTCCCACCAGATGGTTTATAGTCTAAACGAGTAAAGTACAGGAGAAAGCTCTAAATAATGAATGAACAATTACTCCTCATTCTTTGTCAGTAGATTCTGCAGACTAAGCATGATGTAAATCCCATCTGCACAATTTGACCAAACATACACATAGACCTTGGCCACATAAATGTGAGATTGAGAATATGGAAATTTATTTCTCACTCAAGTGATAAATATCACCAACTACTTCATTCATTTACTCGTGACTGTGCATGACTCCATTTTCTACTAGTGGAGGAATATCAAAATGACTAGGTCAATTCTAGATAATCAATGATTAGGATAGTTTATAACCTAATACAATGGGTATCGTTAAAGCCAAGAACTCTTGGTGTGTTAAAATAAAGCCAGTAACAGTAGACAAGATGTTCATTTATGTTAGTCATTAACCTCTTAAATGCCTGGGAATAAACAGAGAAAATCTTAAGATAAAAGTACTTGTGTTGATTCAATATGCTGCTGTTGTATGTCTTTCTATGAAACTCGTAGATCTGTTTTATGTGGGTCTTACGTTTTCTACTTTTACCTCGCATATGAAAAAATAAAATTCTCCTAAAATTAGCCCCAAATTAATTAACTTTCAATAGTGATCATGGATTTAAAAAGAATGAGTACATAAATTACTCAATATTGTTGGCTTTTATGATTATTCTTAAAAATGCTGTAAAGGAGCTACACCATAAGTTGTTTTATTTTGTTTTATTTTTCATTGCGTGGGTTCTTTCTTTGTCTTAAGTGGAAAATCTAAACTTCAGTGGAAGGATGGTTGCCTACTGCTTTCTCTGTAATTCCCCTTCCTATGCCGACTACCCAAACCAACTCCTCTTTCCATGTTGTTTTCTACACACTTCCCTGGGCACTGTTGTCCTTGCCTCTCTGGGACCTTCACCTTCACTTTCTGAAAACTTTGAGGAAGACAGCTTTTGGGTTATTATCTGACTGGTGGAGCCTAGACTCTGATAGCATCTGGGTCATTCACTGTGGCATCCATTCATTCACTCATTCGATCAATGCATAAAATGATTGCATGCTGGCAGTGTGCCAGGCACTGTGCTAGAAGGCAAAAGGCCCTTTTGCAACGTGCAGTCTGCTTGGGAGGAAAAACAAAGAATATCATATCATAAGAGCATAGTATGTGCTGTAATAGCTGTACCAGCACAGGGGGCAAGGGGAACATGGAGGAGGGGCTTTTAAAGTAGCTAGAAAGGGGAATGAGGAGACTGGGAAGGAAAGGACAGCTATCCCAGGAGTCAGCTCACCCTTGATTCCCCTCAGGCCCTCAGGAATCCAATCCATTAGGGGTCTGAATCCTCCATCCCCACTACCAGTACCTGATAGAAGCTGCCCCATTTCATGCATAGACGACTGCAATAACCTTCTAAGTGATATCCCTGCTGCTACTCTCGTTCTCCTACAGTCAAATCTGCCTAGAACAGCTTAAATAGAATTTTTAAAAATTCATCAACTTATATCTTTCACTTGTTGAAACCCATCAGTGCTTCCTCCTGCACTTGAAATAAAATCTAGTCTTTTCCAAAGTCTACTGTGCCCTATGTAGATAAGATATGTAAAACGATAGTGAAGAGCACACACTCCTGTGACTGCCTTGGTTCATCCCCGAGCTCTGCTACTTACTGGATGTGGGACTTTGAGCAAATACTTAGCCTCTTGGTGCCTCAGTTTCCTCTATATAATACATGGGTAATGGATGTTTCAGTGAGTTAGTGTTGAGCACTTAATACAGTTCCTGGCTTGTAGGAAGTCCTATCCAAGTATTAGATGTTGTTATCATTTGGATGAACTGATTTCTGCTCCTCTCTCTGCTCATGTCTCCTACTTTCCTTTTTATCACTACTCTTCAACTACAGTGACCTTTCTGCTGCTCAACTGCACTATGTTTTTTTCCTAACTTAGGGCTAGATCTTGGCAGCTGGCTTGCTCCTCATCATTCACATCTCAGTTTAAATGTTACTTTCTCAAAGATGCCTTACCAAATTCCCCCAACCCAGGCCGCTCTTAGGATGTTACTCGGCTTTATGTCCATAGATCTGAAAGCACCTCTATTGTCTGTTTACTTGTTTATTTCCTGTTTCTTACAATTAGGAAATTGAGTTTAATGACAACTAGGACAATGTATGACTCAATCACTTGTATACCTTTGGATACTCAGAATAACATGAGACGCAAAGAAAATATTCAAAAAATATTGTCCATGGGTAATAAATGAATGGGTGGATGGGAAAATGGATGGAGGGTAAATGAATAAATGGATTATAGATGAAGCGATACTTAAACTTTGAGTCTCAAACAGTGAATTATAGTAGAATTGCAGAAAATAACAGAAGTGCCAAGCTAGAAGAATCTATATGGAAAACCAGAAAAGACGAAATCTGTGCATGTGTAAATTATTTCAGAGAGTCTGAAGCACAATGTGAGCATGAGAAAGAAATGGAATCTGAGTCTGAGAGGTGTATTGGACAGAAGTAGATCAGTGAAACTCAGGACAATGTCTTTCTTCAAATTCTTTCATATCTCCCTGAATATATTAAATAATGAACTTGGAATTCAGGAAACCTTATTAGGTGGGAGTAAAATTTAAGCTAGAAAAAACAGTGCATGTGCATGCCCCGTTACTTTTTATAAGAAGCAAAGAAAAGAAAGGGAGATGGGCGCAAAAACTTGGCTGTCAGCTTTATCTTCTTGACTCTTTCCAAACTCTAGTTTCCTGGGTGTTTAGCAATCTTCTTTTTCATATAAGAAAGTCTTTGAGAAATACTATTAAAGAAGTTAAAATTTTAAAATGTGCCCAATGCTACGTATGAGCCTTTCTGCACAGTTGAAAGTAACCTGGGAAGTTACTGAAAGTTCTCTTGCATCTTTAGCAAACTGCTTGTTATTTTGTTTTGATTTATCTATTTAAAAACCTCTGTTTTCAGCCTTATAATATTTTATCCAATAGTTTTCAACACTGAATGGATAAAAAAATCAATCTTTTATCCTAGCAATTCCATATTGTCATTCCATCCTCTGGTACTTAAATTTTTATTTCAATTAACACCAAAGAAATTATTACCACACTCACCTTTATGTAGTGCATGGGTTGCTATTAAGGTTGAGCACATCCATAAGATGCTGTTTATATTTATCAACATCTTGTCCTAGAAATGAAGAGAAACACAAAATAATAAATCACAAGCATTCAGGTTTGCGGCAGGCCATAAATCACATGCTATGTGTGTGTTGTATATACTAAGAGTACAAGAAGCAGCTCCTCTTGGATTGTAAACACAGGAAGGAACTTGTAATACGAGAAGTTGTCTCAACACTTTAATTATTAGCTTGAATCTCACCCAATGCAGAAGTTACCAAAATAATTCTAGAACCCAATTTGGGATATATAACAACGTGAATGTGTGTGACAACCACAGCTGAATAGGTCATAAGAAGAACAATAGAGACCACAGCCTAAGTAACCAGTGGCTAGGAACTGGCACAAAGAGGAAGGGGTAACCACAAAGTCTATTTAGAAACAGAAAGCTGATTGCAGATGGAACAAGAGGAGATGGGGAGCAATGGAAAGAGATGTTGAAGGAGAGAAATCTGCATCAACTCTGAGGGGAGAAGGAACCCGTTGGTGGTTCATTCACATGGTATCAAAACAGAAAATAAAGACCTCAGCAGGCTTTTTAAAGCATAGACTACATCTAGTTTCTAGCTGGCTGAACAAACAAATGTATTATAAGGAGCTGTTAATTACAAAAGTGACCGGTGCTTGCCATGAGTTTTAAATCAGTTCCAACAGTTCTAAAGTCTCAAGAAGAAAGAATGAAAGAAAATACGCTGTACCGAGAGCCAAGAAACTCTGCCCTGGCTTGCCATTAACCTGTTGCATGACTTTGGGGAAGACATTGAAAAATTTGGTTCTCAGAATGGTCCCTTCCAGCTCCAATTTCTATGAAGCTATAATTATGAGGAGGATAAGTACCAGCGTTGAGGACCATCTAGAAATCAAAGAATGGCAGAAGTATATTTGGTACCCACGGTCATGCCTCCCCAGTGACATTTAGCACTATGCTGTAATAGCCATTGTTGGTTAGCCTCCCATAAGCTGTTCCTCTTTCTCCTTTCTAACAAAACTCTGGTTCCATTCTCATGACTTTGTCCTTCACACAGCCGTATAGTTTAGAGGTCAAACTCCAGCCCAAAAGGAAGATCCTCATGTCCTAAGTCAATTATAGTGGTCCCATTCCCCTTGCCAATGATTGGTTTTGGAATGGCACATAATACAATCTCGGCCAACGACATGTCAGGGGATTTCTGCTCCTAGGAGGTACTCCTGGGAAGGATAGATTAATTTTAAGAATGCAAAAAAGGAAGAGATGGTTGCTCTTCTTCATTGGACATTATCACAATAGAATATTTCTCCTGAAACTGTTGCAGGGATCTTGCATCTGTGAGCATGTGAGACAGCCTCTGGGAATGAATCTGAAAAGGAATCAGGAAGGACAAAGCTTAAGACCTCAAGCATTAGACCTTGAGAGGGACATACCTTTGAACTTCTTTTCATTTGAAATAATAAATCTCTTTAGTGTTTAAACACAATAAAATCAGGGCTTATTGTTACTTACAGCTGAAGACTTTCTAACTGACACATATTTGAGTTGAAACCCTGAATAACTTCCTTAGAATCTGCCTTAGAAAATTACTAAACTCTGTATTATTTAGGAAGTCTAGACTGAAAAGAAGTAAGTGCTGTAAGAATCCAAGTCCAATTTGTGCTCAAGTTCAATTTCATAATTTATGACAACTATTTCTTTTTCCTTAATATTATTCTGCATTTGATTTCTTTATTTTATAAATCTTGAAATGAGGTTTAGAACCTTTTTAAAACAAAATCATAAAATTCTATCATTCTAGATATTTCCAGAAGAGCATTTTTAACCTAAAACATAATAGACCATGTTTTCCATCTATAGGCCAATTGATGATTCACAATAAAAAGCATATAGTTGACAATCCTAAATTAATCTTGATAACTAAGTTTATTATTTATCATATAATTACTAAGATATCCTAATAGACTTTGTTAAACACTGAGAAATGCCATAGTATTGCTACGTTTCTGGATTTCTTATAAGATAGCACAACAAGCGGGAAGTATATACCTATATCTCAATGCTATTATAATATTTCAGGGAAAAATAAAGATATCAATTGCACAGCCAAAACGAAATGTGGATTGTATGATAAAACTCTATTAAAGAAAATGCATTCCATGAGTATTAACTGAATTCAAACAGGAAACCTTTCTTTAATTATACTTTTAGACAATAACTTCCCACTTTCCTTTAAGAAAAAAATTGTTCTCTATTTTTCTCTTGTCTTTTTCTTTTTTCAGGAAATCTTTATAAGCATAATTTTGAAAGTCTGGGCTTTACTATCAAATAGCCCTTAATGCAAGTTCTACATTCTCTACTTACATTCTGTGATTTTGGGTAAATTACTATATCTGTCTAAACCTCATTTTCTGTAGCTATTTAGTACTGAAAATTAGTACTTAATTATTGAAGTGACTGTGAGAAGTGATAAAATAATGCATATGAAGTATAGCTCAGTGATACAATATTTATTATTGAAATCACTAATTCAAGATTTCTACAGATGTCATAATCTTGGATTCCTTTCACTAATAGTAAAAAGAAAAGTAATTGAAGCTCTTGGATTTGAGAATTACAACCTGGGTTACCACTATAGTAGCAATGCACAACTTCATGCTTATAACAAATTACCTTATAACTTATTGCTATGTATGTTGAATCATGATTTGTAAATATGTTTTATCTCCTCTGTAGAATAGTAGGCTATGGAAGGCGGCGTTAGTATCTTATTCAACTTATTCACAATATTTCTACAGTGCCAGGTTCAGAGTAGACCCTTGAGGAATATTCGTAGACCAAATTGCATAACCAATGCCTCCATTTCCTATTCAGAAACACATTTTGAAGTGATGTGCCAACAATCCCTTATGAATATGGGAAAGTAGGGATAATTAGCACCTGAAATACTTTTGAATTGATCCAGTTGAATATTTACCATGACCCAATGTTTGTCAATATCTAGAGTGTCAAATCTCGCAACAAAACCAAAGAAGGTATGATCCTGGGTCTTCTGCACCCAAATTTCCTACCCAAGACAGATTCTCAAAAGCCTAACTCTGTGCCATGCTTAATTCCTAGTGCCTTTTGGGTGGGGGAGGGGAATGATCCTTCATCTATATAGGTATAATAAGTATACTCATATGCCTTAAGACTACCCCTAAGACTAGGCTAGAGGAGAAAGCCAGTGCACTAAAAATACAAAGGAGAGATCAGACAAGTTTTAAATACATTTGAATAAGTTGCATAAATATGTTTGAATAAGCTACTCCAAATTAAAAATTAGTCTTTACACTAAATCCCAGATCTCTAACTTATTTTGAAAAATCAGAAGATTTAGTAGTGCTAAGTCCATATTTCAGCTGGTCGATCATAAATACTAACCTAGTAGCAGCCTCTCCCCTTGGGTCTGTGTGCCTGAGATCTTTACTGCCCCCACTTAGCCTCTTATCCATTTCCACTTCGTGCCTGGTCCCTGTAGACACCTGAGTTTCCAACCTTTGAACTAACGGATGATCATTTATCTCTTTAGTAAATACCTCAGAGGGTTTTCTACTGACCTTAGCTGCCTCAGAACTACATTTCCATTGCCTCTTCCTCAGAGACCATGGCATTCATTCCACTTGCGCAATTTTCTTGAGGCTAAGTCCATATCCTTGGTCATTAAGGCCCACTATTTGCCTTCTGCACTTCATCTTAAGTGGGACAGTTTCTTTGTTTGTTTTTAGTACCTCCAACCCCCATTTCCATTCTTCTGCTTTTCTGTGTCTGTCTTGTAAGCACAGTCTGTTAGTGATAACAAGTCTGTCTACATGGAAAGGCCCGGGAGATAGGAGAGCCAGTGCCTAGATTTAGCGTTCCACTACAGTGAAGTCAATGAGAAGAGGACAAAGTCATTGAACAATCAAGGTACAGCTGGCTGAGAATGTTTAATTGCCTGGGAGGCACAAGAGACAACGTCAACAGAACTATCCATGAGAAATGTCTGCAGAGAGTATAAGGTCCACACCAGGGATGGCTGCCTCAGAGAGGGCGCCAAGTTTCTATTAAATAGATATTTAGTATTCTCCCTTGATCTTGGGGAAGCCTGGCTGAGTGAGGCATGACTTAAGGATGAAGACACAGTGGTTTTGTCTACCATTCTGCTAATTAGCTACTCCAGACAATTAGTTACTCAGCCACAAAGTGGACAGAATGAGCATCTCCTGTCACATTGCTCCTTGGTTCCTTCTCACAGGAAGAACTGATGTAATGCAGAGAGAAATCACGTGGTTTAGACATTAAATTTCATGAATTTACAGCACAGGAGCAATGGCATCATGTGAATTTATCACTAACCTGCAACTGGATTCCTGAACCTGGACTTGGCTAAGCTTTTTCACATTATTGCCTCTTAGCACTCTCTGTTCTCTGCCTAGTGAACTCCTTCCTTGTTACTCTATCTAAAACCTACTGTGCTGTGTCTCCTTTTTCATGCTCTACTTACACCGTAGCACGTATCACCATTTTACATATGTGTTTGGTAATTGCCTTTCTCGACCCACCATAATAGAAGCTCCAGGAGAGCAGTCTTTGATGTTTTGTTGACTCCCTTATCCGTAATGCCTAGGACACTCAGTAAATGCTTATCAAAAGAATGAATATATACCCATTTTTTCATAATTATACATAATTATGTACAGTTTTGTACATTACTTTCTTCACTTAAAATACAATATATTTCGGAAACTGTTCCAAATCAGCAAACGATATTTCTATGTTATTTTTGAAAGCTGCATAGCTTTCCATTAGATGAATGTAGCAACTTTTATTTATCCAGTTCCCTATGATGAGCCTTTCCAGTGTTTCTAAATTTTTGCTACTAGAAACAGTGTTACAAAGGACATCCTTATCCATGTCTTAGGTGATGATGTCTAGAAGTGGAATTGCTGGGTCAAAGTATATGTGCATTTTCTAAAAAGTTTTCATAGTGAATTAAGAAAACGTGATTGCCAAATTATTTTCCAAAGAAGAAGAATCTATTTACATTCCCATAATAGTTTATGACACGCCTGGTTTCTCCACAACCTGGCCAACACAAATGCTCATCCAACTTTTTTATCTTTACTGCTCTGACTGATGAAAAAATAGTGTAGTATATCATTGGTGTTTTAATTACTATTTCTTTAATTATGAATGAAGCTGAGCAATTTTTCATATAGTTAAAAACATTGTCTCTTTCTGACACTCCCTGTACATAACTTTCACCCATTTTTTGACAGATGTGGCCTTTCTTCTAGTTATTTATAAAAGTTCATGATATATCAAGAATTATTAGCTCTTTGTCTTTCATATGTTGCAATGTTTTCCAATTGTGTTGTTTTTGTGTAATTTAATTGTTATTTAGTCAGACTTATCAATAGTTTGCAGTGTGGCTTCTGGGTTTTATGTTTTGCTTAGAACAGGTTTCTCTACATCTAGCTCATTATTTAAAATCCCATGATTCTTCTTGTCATTTTTTAAAAAATGTCATTCCCTACATTTCATATTTGACTCATCTTAAATTTCTTTTAAGATGAGAATGAGGTACAGATTGATTCATAGTTTCAGTGGACTCATCAATTTTTCTTTTCCACTGAATGTCCATGTTCATTTGAGTTAATTTCTGGAATCTATCTTCTGATCAATGAATGTAGACAATTTTTAAAACAACATGCCCCTCTCTGACACATTTTATAGATTTAGGAGGAAATAAATGGTTTGGGTAATATATTATTATTAAGATTATAGAATTAAATCAATATGAATCCCACAGACTTAATATATTAACATCCTTTTTTTGTATAGTTTTCTATTTTCTTGAAGCCTTTTCATAGGTATTTACTCTTTTGATCTTTATAACTGTAGATCTATTTAATAGATTATGACACTAAAGGTCCAGAAGTTGTATCTTGACTTAGTTTTCTCAGCTGGTGAGTCAAACTCAAACTTTCTGATTTCAAGTCTAGTGCTCATTTCACTATACCTCAGGTAATATCAAATCAATAATTTAATAATAAAAGATAATTTATGAAATATATATTTATTTTAAAATATGTAATCTTATTTTACAGACATAAACCCCTTTCAAAATTCTTAGAAGAATGAGTTAGGATGTATGTAGCTGCAGAAATAAGTACAAATTAAATGTCGATCAACATATGTACCCTTTTATAGATGATAGATCTATCCAGAGAAGTTTCAGGAAACATAACTGACAATAGCAAATTAAAGAAAAATTCTTTCTACTGACCACTGAGATACATTCACCTCTGGCACATTCAGGGATAAGAACTTAGCAGGGTCTAAAAACACTGGAGATACACACACACACACGCACACACACACGTGTGCACAGAGTGATAGATACTATGTATATACACACTATACATACCTATATATATACATATGTATAAATTACCAAATCTAGGCTACAAGAGAAAACTGGCAAAAATTCACTAATTGAAATGGAACTTGGCCCAGACATTTGTCTCTACTATCCCTTGTTCTGATTCCAAATCAGAGAGAGTACATGCTTTGTGTTTTCTGGTAAAGTACAGACCTATGCAACAATCAGCATATTTTCTCAGACCAGAGCAAGTAACCTCTAACAATGAGTATTTGTCAGTCCTAATTGGTTTCTATAGGTGGGAGGTGCAAAATAGCCTACTACAGTCATTCATTCTTTCTCTTGAAAGGATCATGTGTTTTTAAATCCCACCAGGAAAGGAGAGCTTAGTTATATGATTTTGGGAGACACAGTTAGTTGATCTTTGAGCTTTCAAAAGCTCTGTTACTCAATTAAGTGACCAATCATTAACCACAAAGTATTTAGGCATAATAATGTAAGAAAAGAGAGAACAATGGATGCGTCTTCAACAGAAATCATATTCAGTTTTGAGTTAACTTTTCAGATCTTCTCCAAACAATTTACAAGTGTTCAGATACAGGTATTTTTCAAACGTAACTTTTAAAAGCAGGAAATACAATTTAAAAAGAACTTTGATTTTTTTTTTATCTACCAAGAAAAACAAAACTTTGAAGGCTTACATAAATCCTAAGGGATTGTCTTGAATCTCATCCTCTTTCCACCACCCACAAGAAGATTAAGGACTGTGGACTTCCTGCTGGAGGAAGTAATTGCTCAATCGCTTTGGAATCCATTGGAATTTTTTGCAGTATTAATGGGGACAGGCATATACAATTATAAAATATTCCTTTCTTTACTTAGAGTTCAGATTAGAAGTCAGGCTCTTTGACGTCTTCTCCTTGACACACTGCTCTTACACTTTCAAGGTACCTATTCCCCAAACTGGGAACCGCTTCTATCTCAGAAAACTAATTGTTGCTTCCATTGGTTTTCCTCCTATTTTTATATTACACTCACAACATCCTATTTTAGGACTTTGTATGAATATTTCCACAATGGGTTTGGCACAATTACCAAGAAGTACTTAAAACAATTTAGGTCACAGCTTTTAGAAGAGGCCAAAAAGAAAAGTGAATCAATTGGCTACAGAATCTGAGGTGACAGGAGAGATCATCAAAACCCAGTTCTTCCAAGATAAAACGAAGCAGGAGAATTTAAAATGCAGTTCTAAGTAGCTGCGTCTGGTCAGCTCCATGTTTCCCCAGCTCTCTCACTCAGTCATTTCATAAATAAGTGCTGAGCTCCCACTACAGGGCTGGGCTCCAGCTAGATCTCCTGATTGACGCACAAGGACCTCAGAGTTACACCCTCAGCTCTTTAATGTTTGCTCTCATGGAATTATATTAGTCCTGTCGAATGGCAATCTTTTGCCATTCTAGACGAGCTCTTTATGACAGTCTGGGACGTGATTAATCTTGTAATTGACTAAAAATGGTCTGTAGACCGACCTGAATGTATTTTAAAGTCAATATATGGAGCACAGTTTAAACACGTCTCATTTTTCTGCCAAAAAAAAAAAAAAAGTTTGCTTAGAGTAAAAATTTACCTCCCCCCTGCTTCGAGGCAAAAGCCCTATACTCCTCCTACCACTCCAAAGAAGCAAGAAAGAATCAAATAGCCTTTTAATAAGCGTGTTTAGCGCCGTCTGGATAGAAGTCGGGTCTGCTCCAGCTGCAGCCAAGCCCTGGCGCAGGGTGCACGGCCGCGGGGCTCGTCAGCCAAGCCCGGGCCCCGCCTCCCCGCCCCGCCCCCATCGGCGTGGGCGGGTGGGGACCCCGGCTGCGCCGACTGCCAGTGCGGCTGTGTAGCTGTCTCGGAGCCTAGGAAGTCACACCCGTCTGGGGCGGGGAGCTGAAGCTCCAACCCACGTGGCGGCCGGTGAGCCCCGGCGCTGCGGGGAGCCGCGGCGCATTTGGTCCCCCGGCGCGGGCGGCCCCCAGCCCCATCCCCAGTAGGCGGGGCTGGACCACCTCCGCTGGTCTTAGTTCCTTCCCCCCTCCATCCCCGCAAGTCGCTCCAATAGCTTTTGCTATCGCTTGTAGGAGTAAAAAGAATGTCTTAAAACGAATCGCGAAATTCAGACCAAAACCCCGAAATGAACCCTCCGGTCCGCTCCTGGCTGTTCGCCTGCATCTGCTCCAGCTCCGTTTCTTCTTTCCCTTTCCTCCACTGTCCTCTTTCCTTCCACTTCCCTTCCTTTCTTTTTCCTCTCAGCGCCCGCCTTCTCCCCTCTTTCCACTTTCGACGTGCGTCCTGAAGTTGAGGAAGTTTCAGCTTGGGATTCCGAGCCCTTCTTTTGCAGTGTCCTGGGGCGGAGCCCTAGCATTGGCTTCATGCGGTCCTAGGCCTTGAAAGCAAGGCATCTTTGTACCGTCTTTCTTAGAGACGCCCCAGATTGCGTGTCCAGACCTCCAAAACCTGGAGCTGCCCCACTGGCCATGCGTGTTCCTCCACTGAGCTGAAGACTCGACCCAGAACACTGCGTGCATTCCAGCAGACTCGCGAGGAGACGCCTCCGCACTTTGCACAGACAAGGTTCCTTTCTTTCCAGTCCTCCAAACCTTTAGACCTGCGTCGCACATTCTGAAGTGGAAAACTAACGACAAAAGGGGAAGCTAGGGCCTTCCATTCTTGAACGTAAGGTTGTGAAAGCGGCTCGTTTTTCTCCACCTGTGCCGAATTTCTCCATTAGGGGGCACCCACATCCGCCACAAAACTCCGTATTCCTAGACATCTAGGATCTGCAAGCCCGAAACGCCCAACTGGGGGGCAGATCTGAAGGAGCGCACCGCCTCCTCGCTCCTCCCTCCGCGCCTGCCTCCGAGGACAGGGTAGGCAGGGATTTCACACTAGCCATTCATTTGTCAGCCGTGGGGGAGGGGACGCAAGAGCGAGAGAGAGCAGAGGCCGGAGAGGGGAAGGAAGCAGAGAAGATGGAGAGAGAGGGAGACACAAAGATGAGAAACGGGACACAGAAAGACTGTCTTTCTGCCGCGGGGTGCGCGCGCGGCGGGACAGCTCTCCAAGCACCACGTAGATTTCTTTCCCTTCTTGCGGCATCTCTCGGGGGCATGTGGGACTTGCCGGGGCGCGGCTGAATCCGAAAGCAAATAGTTTAGGTTTTGACACTATTTTTCTGCCCTGCTCTCCGCTGCCTAACACCCTGACCGCTCCACGCCCAGTGACACGGAGAGCGAGGCAGGACAACCCGGATGCCCTCGGTCGGCACGCACCAGGGATGTCGCTCTGCAGCGCCCACGCCTCCGCAGGGAGGTGGGACGCTCCAGCCGAGGGCGTCCCCCGGGGCTCCCAGCACACGCTCTCCACAGCCGCTAGACCCGCCAGTGAAGTTGCTCAACTAGAGGCGAGGACTGGGAGGGAGTGGGGATGTGGAATGAAACGGAGCACTGCTGCAGTCCGGGAGAGAGGGCTGCACCCAGAGGCTCCGGATTCGGGTCCCCTTGCCACCTTTGTCTGCAGTGCACTCTGAGTGCTGGTTTGCTTGTTGAGACAGGAGCTACAGTCCCCATTTCGCTCTTCACGGTGAGAAAAAATACTTGCACATCCCTGCTGGTTCATGGCAAGCTTTTCCCGCCCAGGCCCCTCCCAGACCTCCGCGGGGCTCCAACAACCCCACCCCCATCCCCTACTCCTTCCCTGCTGGCCCCTGCGCACCGCACAGGACAAAAGAACCCAGGGGCACCGGGAGAGCGCCGTGACAGTCCCCAAGTCGTCAAAGAGACACTGCCTGGGGACTCTGCGCCTCCCCCAGCCCAACCTCCCCTCCCAGACTGCCTGTGGTCTGAGGCGGTCAGGTCGGTGCAGGTCCCAGGCTGCTGGGGGCCGGGTCGCACTGTCAGGAGCTACCCGGGAGCGGCTTTCCAGGAACACCAGGCACTGACCACACACCAGGGACTGGGAAACCAGGTGGCCTGCTCCCAGGCGGCTTCGGGGACTTGTTTGTGAGCAAGTCTTAGTAGTCCTCATTCAAACTTTTGCCTCGAGCAGGTTAACAACAACAACAAAAAATCAAGGTGCTGGAGGTCCCTCCCTCCTCTCCAGCTCAAGACCCCACGACTTTTCTAGGATTTCTCTACAATTCCCTTCCTTCCCTTCTCCCAGTTCCGTTAGTCCTTCTACCCCCACCCCACCCCGAGCTTCTTTTGTCTGGATCTTTTTCAGCCCTAAGATCCCTCTATATTCCTCTCCCCAAAAGCCCTTTTGAAAGTTACCTGCATTTTTAAAGTGCATCCGTTTTCTTAACTTCGCCTTATATCTAGTTCTATTTATCTTAATTAAAGCCTGCTACCAATTGCAATGTACTTCTTTTTTCTCAGCTCTCGTTTTTTCTGTAAGTTTTTTTTTTTTTTTAAGGGGGGAACAAAAGAAACGTGATTACCTTGGAAGGCGGCTTATTGCAGTTTAGGGAAAAAAATTCACCGTAGCGCTGCGCGAATGGGCTCGGCGTTGCCCAGGCGGGTCACATAGGAAGCGCGGTGGCCTGGGGAAGGGTGCGGAGGGTGCGGGATGGTGCTGGAGGATGCGGGAGGATGCGGGGCTGGCCGCAGATCCCGGTCCCAGCTCTGTCCACAACACCTAATGTTCGCGGCTGTTGCACCCGCGCGCCTGGAGTTCTTCCCCAGAAAGGCTCGGGGCAGCTCGCCTGCAAGTTCAAATGCGGGTTGTGACACCCATCATCATTATATCACTGTACCGTCAGCGCCGAGGAGGAGACTCAGCGAGGAGAAGGAGGAGGGAGAGGAGGAGGGTTCATTCACAGGCTCCAGAAGCGCTCCGCAGCTTCAGCCACTCCTAAGAGCCCAGGCTTGGAAAGCAGGCGGAGGGGCGGAAAGGCAGCTCCCCTCGCCTGCGGTAGGGACCGCCTGCCTCCCTCCCCAGGCACTCCCACCTCTCGGCGTTTCTTCCTGACAAGAAGTACCAATCGGCTTGGGGACAGCAGCGCGCCCCATTCAGCAACTCACTCAGTAACATCGCGCTGTGCTCACGGAAACCACTGCCCTCCCTCTCCTTCCCCACCCCCACTCCCCGCCCCCCGTGCAGCCAGTTCTGGGTTAGGGGAAAGGAGCCCCCAGGCTCTTGCGGGGAAGGCCAGCGAATAGACAATTGAAAGCAGTCGGTCCTTCTTGGGAGCATAGAAAACTCTGTAAAATCAGCAAAGAACTTGGGTACAGCGTGTTTACGCGCCCACAGAGCTGGCTTGTCCCATCTGAGGGAAGTGTCAGGCTCAAAGCTCCTGCCAACCTGAAAGAGAAACTGAGAAAACCAGATCCTTCTGAGACCTAGAGGGAAAGTGTAAGAATTCCCCCGCTGCCCTCCCAGGGAACTGCCCAGTGGGGAGCCCGGCGTCATGGCACGATTCACAAAGACCCTGGTAATAAAGGACTGGACAGGAAATTCCCCCAGGCAAATCCCTTGTTGGATTCAAATTGAACCCTCTTCCTCTGCCACAAATCTCTCTCCACATAAGTCTAGATTCTTCGTTCTTCCTTTTCCTCAGTCTTTCAATGTATCCCTCATAGGAGAATATTTAATAATTTTTCTAAATAATAGAGACTCCTTGAATGTGTCAATCACCTTCCATGTTGTCAGGAAATGAGGCCATAATCTTTCATGCCTTTATGCAATTTTTTTGGTCAGGCCCACCCCACTATGTAAACAACATCAACACATGGACGAGTCCCCTGCATTGTGCGACAAAAGATTTCCAATAGGACCTTACAGAGCAAAGGGTCAACTAGTTGACACAAGGATTTCTGCCCCTTAGAAAAGAGGGACTTCGGATTTTTCTTTTCTTTGAAGTCAAGTATGACTTTATACACTGGAAACAAAATAAGTCCAAGATGCAGGTCAGTATAACACTGGGGATACTAGAATGGCTGGCAAACTTTTCTTTCTGCACAAACATGGAAGTATCTCCATAATTCTCTCTGAAGGCTCTACTTAGAAAATTATATCAAACACTGGTCCTCAGACAATAGTGATGAAAGAAGAAAGTCAATTTTCACCCTGAATTTCTTTCATTAGTCTGGCTTAAACTCACACTTCAAAACTTTTAGTAACCTGGACTCTGGTGCATGTGCATTGATAAGGTTTCTTTTATAAGTTTCTTTTGTAAGTTGCATGCATTTGGCCATGATCATAAATTTTAAATGATAAGCTGGTAGAAGGGTTGTCAGGACAATTTGAATTCTCGAAATGTACATCTTTGATTTCTTTTGTTATTTATCAGCACGCTACAGTGAGTGACATAACTATTAATTATATCATTTTGAAATAAGTATTTTTGCTCATTTTTGCAGTGAATTGTTTAGTCTTAGTACAGTTATTTGTTACACTACCATTCCTAACGTTGAAATTCGATTCCATTAAATGTTTAGAATAACTGAGTCATAGAGCAAAATCAGATTTCAACCTTCGCATTTAACACAAAAGCACACTAACACCTAGAAAGTGACTTCCCAAAGTCACATGGTTAATAGCAGACCTATTACCTGAACACAACTCTTGATTCCTGGCCCAGCGGTCTTTTCAGTGCTTCTCATAGCAACTTTATATTCAAGATGACTTCATTCGGAAAAGGAGAAAAAATAAAATCAAATGAGTCTTCATTGAAATTTATACTCCAGGCATTAGGGTAGACTTTCCTCTGAAACACTTCAAGATATGTATTATTATTCTCATTCTTAAATTTGAGAGAACCTAGTTGAATTTCAAACAGTTTAAGTCACTTGTCCAAGGCCATTTTGTAAGTGACAGATCTGCCAGTCTGAAAAGCTTATTCCTCTATCACCCTACTACTGTCCCTTCATAATACAGTTAAGTCGAACATTTCCACAAAGGAGAACTAGAACAGGAACAAAAAACTAATAGCAAATTAATATCCATTTTCAGGAAAATGCTAACAGTTAACATTCACTATAAATAATGCCATCTGTGCATAATGGCACATAATTGAAAGTTATAGGTTAGATACTCTTTACATCCTGAAATGTTTTCATTTAGCTTGCTAAATTTGTTTTCTAGTCCTCCAATGTTTTTAGTTCCTTGTAATGTCCACAGACAGTATAGCCCTTGACCAAGTAGTTCTGCAGGGCAAAGCCACTTTCTCAGGCAGACTTCAGGAATCAGAATGCGAACAACGTTGAAAAGCTTTATACTGCATGCCTTTTCTCTTCTTTGACTTGTAACATTATTATTCAGAAAATTAAATACTTCTCCAGGCTGTCAAATAGCTCAAATGAAATAATACCCCCTGAATATCTGCTTTCTATGCAGATTTCCCCCTCTAGCTGTCTATAATAGAGAACGAATAAAAAAGAAAAGGAAAACATACCAGGTATATTCAGGATAGAGTCTATAGCTGTATTATTTCTATTAATTGTCCTTGAGGTCTTACTTTCCCTCCCTTCCTCTTTCTTTCTTTCTTTCTTTCTTCAAGAGAAAGAGAATAAGAGAGCATTTATTTCTGATGCCCCAATATCTGACAAAACTATCAGAAGTTTTTGAATGTGAAAATATATTTTTATAGCTTTTATAACTAAAACTATATTTATTTGTCCATTACATTCTATTCAAATCAAAGTGTAATTAAAATCTTATTCTGTGAGCCCCCCTTTAAATCATGTCCTTGTATTGCGGATATTCTTTATGTAAACGCCAAGACCCTAGGTTACATAAGGCAAGATCTTCATTCATAGTCCTGGTTACTAAACACACCATAAGTCAGAAGCTATGCGCCTTACCTCCTTGCTTTGATCTTGTCTTTAGGAAGTTGGCTGAGCTCAGGGGCAGCAAGCCAATGACTTGGAGTAGAAAGGTATAGATGGCAGATGAGTCTCCAGGGAATTTTATTATCTTCATTTAAATCTTCTTCTGAGGTTCTTTAGGATCACATTTCAGTCTTCTCTTTTTTTAAGTGATGAAGGTGAAGTGTTTTTAGACATGGCATTATCTGTGGCTGCTGTAATGATGACAAGATTCCAGTCCCATTCAAATTCAGAAAAGAAAGAGTTCATGTTTCAATTCCCTGATCTGACTGATCCTAGGTACAATGAAGTGAAGTACACTCTTTGAATGGTAAACAAATGCTACAGATTAAAAATGCACCTTTATTGACTTTCACAGACCCCGGAAAAAGGAAGCCAACTCTGTAACACTGTGTCATAAATTAAAAAAAAAAAACACTACAGATTAGGGACAGATATTGTATCCAACACTTTAAACCCTCTTTGGTTTTCTAGGAAATGCAGAAGTAATATAAGGTCTTCTTTAAAAAATAAAAAGGAATCCTGCAAAAGGCAAAGTAATGGTGACAATTCCATTGTGTTTTAACCTGAAGTATATAAATTACTCAGATAAATTAAATACAGACAAATATCCTTAGAAAGCCATAAAAAATTAGATTTTCCCCAGAAATCAGATACTGAGCCCTTCCTCCCCAACTCCCAAGTCAAAATGTTACAGTAAATGTTTCTTTCAATAAAATAGTTTTCTCCTTTGCTGTAAATGTCCTGTTCATGGTTGGGCAGATTTCTCCAGAACATAACTGGAAGACCATCTACATCACAACAGAACTATGTAAGCCAAAGCCAAGTTCCAACATGGAGTGATGGGAGAGGCTGCGCTGCCGAGAGGAGATGACTTCATTAGGGAGAAGAGAGGCTGTCTGAGTCGGTCCACACGGCAGCCAAATGGCTCAGCACATCTGCACTCATCCTGGGAGAATGCCTGAAGCAGAGCATCAAAAACACTACCGTTTTTATAAAGAAAAAGATCATGGCACAAAGAAAGTAGTCCAACTAAATTGAATCAAAGATAGTATCAATCTTACTCCCCTCCTTAGCACTTTCTCAAGGTCTTTTCCTTCCTTCCTCAAAGTCTAAAAAAAAAATATAGGTCATTTTTAATAAAGCATTTGTCTGACTGGAGCAAGACAAACTGAAGAGTCTGGTTTCTGAACACAAGGAAGCGGTAGAGATCTTAGAATCTATGAGGCAGAGCAAAACACAACGCAGAGATTTTCTTAAGAGGCAAAAGTTTTGTGGTTGCTGTTTATTTTCAGAGGCTACTAGTCTCCACTTATTTAATTAGACTGCAGTGGGACCCAGAGACAAGGAGCTTAATGAAAGCTGCTGCCCTGATGGTGCAAGAGACACCATGGCATCACTGATGTCTTTGTGGTGAGCAAAGGTAAAAGGCAAGACAGAAAACAAAGCAACTTCTATCGAGAAGAATAGAGAACTCTAGAGTGGGTATCAGATCAGCATATAGAACTAACAAGCAGGAATTCCATTTTTATTCTATCAGTAAAAAGAATTGCAGGACTAGTTCTTGTTCCAAAATACAAGAAACCACATTTTAACCTTAGGCATCAAAGGAGGTCAAATATTTGTTGTAATTATTCAAGAAAAAAGAAGAGGAAAATAATCTATAAGACTTGGCAAATACTTATCACAAGCAGAATGCTTTCAATTTCTATTTTTATTCTCTTTTCAATTCAACAAAATTTATTTAGCACCTTTTATGTGCATTGTTTCAGACATTAGGCATTTAAGCATTATTCAAAAAGGTAAGAATTGCTTCCCATCCTTAAGGAGTTTATAATTTCTGTAGAAAAAAATGGATTCATTAGAGTAGCCAAGGTTATAATTTAACTTCATAATAACTAATGAACATAGAGGAAAAAAATAAATATATTTTTTGTTTCCATTGGCTAGTTCAGTCAGCTATGTTTTAAAAAACATGTGATTGACTACAAGTGGATCAAAGGAGAATGATAACTCAATAAGTCTATCTGCTTTACTGGAAAATCTCATCCACGCATATATACTATTAACATTGGATCCCAGACATTAACTTTATCACGTGATGAAATCGTGTTTCTTATTTTCAAGTTTCCGAAAGTCTTCCAGAGTTGATAAATCAAACATTTGTACTATGTGAGGTGAGGGAAAGTGAACAGTGAAGGAAAGCATTAAATGTCATCCTAACAAGAAAAGAAGGTCAGGGAAATTAATCACTCTAAGGGTACTAGGATCTGTGAGTACTAAGCACAGGTATCAAATGCAGACACTAGAAAACAAGAGAAAAGAATAATGTTCTAAAAATGCTTCTTCATCTTAGTTATCAAAAAGTTAAAATAGTGTGATTTTTAGATATAATATCCAATTTACAGACTTCCCTCAAAAATGTAGTTGAGAATGTATAATGGCCTTTCCTATCCCCCATTTCCACAACTGCTTTGGGAGCTTTTGTGTCCTTTTCTCTTGGATGGGAGCTCCCTGTGACTGCCTCCTCCCTCCCGTATCATATCACAAGATAACTATCTTAGTTTGAATTGCCACAGCAGCAAACCCTAGACAAGGAGTCAAATGCAAGTCATTTATTTGGGAGGTGAGCTCAGCAAACATCTACAGGGACATAGGCAATGAGGCAGGGAAGAGACGGAGGCTAGTGGAGGGTGCCTTTCAAGCAGGTTGCACTGTAGGCAGCTGGAGCTTATCCCCACTGGGGATGCTTAGGAAGAATGTGGAACAAACATGCACCTCAACGCTATCCCATCTGAGGGACGAGGGAGCTCAACAAGTATGTATACACTTAGTGGTGGAGGGCTTTTCCAAGGAGTGTTAAACCTCTGCCTTTTCTGCCATGTGTGAAGGCAGACTGCCACAAGTTTTTTCGGGAAAGCTCTAGGCTAAAAGATATAGGGGTCGTGATTAGAAGTTGGGCTAGCATGCACAGAAATGATAAGGCTTGAGGGGCTATGGTTGGGGTACCAATTACAGCTGCTATAATTTCCAATATTCTTGTCACTACCAGTACTGGGAACAGTTGCAGGACTGGCAATAACATGTTTCCTACCTTCGCTGGAACAGGATAAGGCAGCAAATCGTAGGACATTGAGAAGAAGGGTGAATCTTATCTTTCCATTAGCTCCTTCCTCTCAGCTCACCTTCCCCCCACATCAGGGTCATCCCTACTGCTACCTTTCACACACCCAATGCTGCCTCACTAGCAAAGTCCCCAGACTGAGTCTCAGTGCTGTTTCTTCCTCCCAGAGACCTAGTTCGATTCCCTTACATCTCAACTCCTGGGAGAAACCAGCCAGATGAGGTCTGAAAGCTGTGATCCTGAGAATCATAAATAAATCTTAAACAAATGTTAAACTTCTAGTAGTTAAGGCCCAGAAGGGCTGTAAATTTACCTAGTGTAAAATCCTCCTACTTTAGACATGTAGTCATTGAACTAGAAGCTGCCCTGAAAGCACAGTCTTTGTATGTTATTTTCACACTGTGCATATAGTTCCTTAGCACAGTTCCCTGGCCCATAGTTGGTTCTCCCTCTTTCTTTCTCTCCCCATCTCCCTCTCTCTCTCTCTTTCTCCACATCACAGATGTGGAATGACTACATCAGTTGAGAGTGTTCTGCATCCTAAGAATTTCTTTAGAGAGTACAGATGAAAATAGGAATGAAACATACTCTCTGCCCTGAGAAACACTGCAAACCCGAATGTCTTACCGAGGCCATGAGGATAACACAAAAGAGTGATGTAGTCTGAGAAATAAATAATAAAGAAGAGTGGGAGTGTGTTAAACCAAAGAGCTCATTAGAGAGCTCACTGCTGCTTATTTCCTGAAAATTGTTATGTGGGGCTCTTGACCCAGCTCTTAAAAAGTTAAACAGGCCAAACAAAACTGGTCTGTGGGATAATCCTCGTCTGAGGGATGCCAGACTATAATCCTAAATTTAAATGATCAAAGGGAAGGATGATGGGAAGGGAGCAGAGATGGGACACATTTTATTCCCTTGGTCGACTCTCTTCTCTTTTTCTTCTTCTTTTTTTCCCCTTATCAGTAAACACCCTTATGAATCCCCAAGAGGCTGATGTGTTCTGCAGAGGCTTAGGAAGGGGAAGAAGCAAAGATAGGGAAAGTTCAAGAAAGACAGGGGACCAATACATGAGAATTTCTGAAGAAACAAGGAAGGCTGAGACCAAAGTGCAGATGCAGACAAGAGGCCCAACTCTACCCAGCTTCCTCTCTTTGGGCTATCTGTTCTCACCACGTGCCCCCAGCAAGCAGCCTTGGTGGGGCCCCTGTTTTAGGGACCAAAAAATTTCCTTTTCCCCTTTAATTGAGGAAGCAAAATCCCTAGCAACTCAAGTGGCAACTGAGGTTATGTTTTCCTAAGGGTGTCTTAAGCAATAATACTGTTAATTCTGTATTCCTCACATACATTCTTAACCAATAGGCTTCACATGATTTTATATCTTGAGATAATGTATTCTGAGATCTAAAAGAACAGTTTTCCACTGTTCATAAAGATAGACTGACACATTAAGCTGTAAGCAAAATAGGAAAGAATACCTACACACTGTGGCAGAGACAATTGCCTTTGTGGCCTTTTTGGAGGGAGGTAGGGAGAAATGGGAAAGCTGGCTTCAAGAGTGCACAAATCTGAGGAATAAGCCAGAAACTTGATTATCATTGGGAATTGTTTCCTAAGATGACCCAGAGATGCCTAATCAAGACTGAAGGTATATACTGGCAAATGGAAGAACTGGGGAGAAGACAGTGTTACCTTGGAAACAGATGGATAGATGATGTTTGGAAAACAGGAAGAGGGAATAGGAAAGAACAAAAGTGGGTAAAAAATTAGATTGCTTGAAACTAGGCTATTTGGCAGATTCTACTCAGTGAGGTTACAAAATGAAAACTGGGGAATGATTTGCTTTCTTTGCAATCACTTTCCAAATTGATATAGTAAATGTCTCCTTCCCATTGAGATTAAGGTTCTTTTCATTTGGATAGATTCCATAACTATCTGGATACTTTTAATTAATAGATGCCTGTTTTTACAGTTTAAAATGCTAATCTCATATACTACTTAAGGCTTTTCCTCCACCAAAGCTTCTATACCTGTGGCTCAGGGGACTTGAACTGGAGAGGGAGGAGGTCTGCTTTTTTGCCTTCCCGACATTGGAGTTGGGCTGGAGTGTGGACAGGCTGCTCTGGGACCTCTGCTCTTCCTATTTTTAGCCTTCTCCTTCTCTCTCTCTTTCAGCTTTATTAAGGTATAATTGAGAAATAAAAATTGTATATATTCAAGGTGTACAACATGATGTTTTGCTATACATATACATTGTAAAATGCTTTCCATAATCAAGCTAATTAACATATCCATATACTTAAGATTTACTCTCTTAACAAAGGTAAAGTATACAATTCAATACTTTTAACTATAGTCACCATGCTGTACATTAGGTCTTCAGAATTTATTCATCTTATAACTGCAATTTTGAACCCTTTGAGCAACATCTTCCCATTTCTCCCACTCCTGACTCCTGGTAACCACTCTTCTACTTTTTGCTTCTGTGAGCTTTTAGATTTCATACATAAGTGAGATTATGTGATATTTGTCTTTCTGTGTCTGACTTATTTCACTTAGCATAATGTCCTCAAGTTTCATCCATCCATGTTATCACAAGCCGCAGGATTTATTTATTTTTTTAAGGCTGAATAATACTCTATCATATGGAATTTCTTTTCTATTCACCTGTCAATGGAAACTTAGATTGTTTTCATATCTTAACTATTGTGACTAATGCTGCAATGAACCTGGGGGTATAGATATCTCTTTCTGATACTGATTTTATTTCCTTTGCATCTATACCTAGAAATGGGATCGCTGGATCATATAGTAGTTCTATTATATCTTCAATTTTTTGAGGAATCTTCATATTGTTTCCATAATGGATATACCAGTTTAAATTCCCACCAACAATGTATAAAAGTTCCCTTTACTCTACATCCTGGACAATACATATTATCTTTTGACTTTTTGATAACAGCCATCCTAATGGGTGTAAAGTAATATCTCATTGTGGTTTTGATTTGTATTTCCTGGATAACTAGTGATGTTGAGCACCTTTTCATATACTTTTTGGCCATTGGTGTGTCTTCCTTGGAAAAATGTCTATTAAAGTTCTTTGCCTCAAAAAACGGTGGTGAACTAGCTTTTCTTGTATTATCCTGGATAGAGCTGGAGCCCATTCTACTAAGCGAAGTACCACAAGAATGGAAAAACAAGCATCACATGTACTCACCATCAAACTGGTATTAATTGATCAACAGTTATGTGCACATATAGGAGTAACATTCATTGGGTGTTGGGCAAGTGGAAGAGGGGAGGAGGGGATAGATATACTCACACCTAATGTGTGTGGTGTGCGCTGTCGGGGGTATGGACATGCTTGAAGCTCTGACTTGGGCAGGGCAAAGGCAATATATGTAAACTAAACATTTGTACCCCCATAATATGCTGAAATAAAAAAAAAAGATTCTTTGCCTATTTTTAAATCAGGTAATTTGTGGATTTTTTTCCTTTTTTCTTTTTCTTTTTTTGCTATTGAGTTGTGTGCATTCCATATGTATTTTGGATATTAACCCCTTATTGGATATATAGTTTACAAATATTTTCTCCCATTCTTATTTTTTTGTTGTTTTTTTCCTTTTCTTTTTTTTTTCTTTTACTTTTCTTTTCTTTCTTTTTTTTTGCCATTGGAGATGGATTATAACTGTGTCACCCAGGCTGGCCTCAAAATCCTGGGCTCAAGCAATTCTCCTGCCTTAATCACCCAAGTAGCTAGGACTATAAACATGTGCCAATGCACCCAGCTTCCTTCTTATTTTCTTGCTTGTTTTCTTTGTTGTGCAAAAACTTTTTCATTTAATATGGTCCCACTTGTTTGTTTTTGCTTTTGTTGTCTGTGTCTGTGGTGTCCTATTTAAAAAAAAAAAAAATCATTGCCAAGACCAATGTCATGGAGCATTTCTCCGATTTTCTTCTAGGAGTTTTATGGTGTCAGGTCTTATGTTTAAATCTTTAATCCATTTTGAATGGATTTTTGTGTGTGGTATAAGGATCCAATATCATTTTTTTCTGCATATGCATATCCAGCTTTTCCAACACCATTTATTGAAGAGACTTTTCTTTCCTCATCATGTATTTTGTCAAAGATTAGTTAACTATCTATACACGAGTTTATTTCTGGGGTTTTCATATTGTTCCATTGATTCATGTGTTTTGTTTTTATGTCAGTACCATACTGTTTTCATTACTATGGCTTTGAAATATAATCAGGAAATATGATGCTCCCAGTTTTGTTCTTCTTGCTCAAGAATGCTTTAGCTATTTGGAGTTTTTTGTAGTTCTATAGGAATTTTATAATTTTTCCTTTATTTCTGTGAAAAATACCATTGAATTTTTGATAAGTATTGCATTGAATCTGTAGATCGTTTGGGGTAGTATGAACATTTCATAATACTGATTCTTTTAACCCATAAACACAGGAAGGCACAACAGTGGTTCCTTCCTGGGAAGTAGGGGGAGCACAGCAGCATCTCCCTATCTGGAGGATTGCAGTCTTGGTTACTTTAGTGGCAAAAGCTATTGGTGTTCCCTGGAGAGTAGGCCATTGGTGTCCATGGTGGCTCCCATTGCATGCCAATACTGATAACCCCTGCCCTTCTTCTTTGTTCTTAGTCATCTCCAGATGTCTCAAATATGTTAGTCTCTCCATCTATCCTTTCTGTATAGTTGTTCTCCATTTTTTTCTTCCACTGTGTTGCTGCTGGTTCTTAATTGAAAACTTGACCCTTCTAAAACAGTTTTTGTTTGAGAATGCCTTTATACATGTTATTATTTTTTTTTTTTTATGGAGGGATGAAGACCAGAATCTCCCACTCTGCTGTCTTGCTGACATCATTCTCCCAGGCTTCACTTTCTCTGTTATGAAGTGGCAAAGCGAAGGTAAAGGAAAGAGACAAGACTCTCTCACTTATCTGGCTGCTGTTGTAGTCCTCTTTGTGACTATTGATACTTTCCTGGATAACAGTGTTCATAGCCAATGCTCTTGGTGAGGCAGACGTGTCAATACTAGCCATCTGTAGGACACACATGTGCACTCTCCAGAAATCTCTAGGACATATCCCTCCTGCACAATTCATTGCTCTAGGAGATGAAACTGTGCTGCTTCCCTCCCCATCAACTTGGCACCAGTTGATATGCCCCGTATCTCCTGCTGCTGTGATCCCCTACTCTGACAAGTCACCCTCGGGACAAGAATAAGACATCTTTAGTCCAGATTCCTTCTGCTCTGTCAGCCCATAAAATGAAAAATCTGAATCCTGATCCTTGCCAGACAAAACAGTGGGATCACAGGCTACCATGTTTCCTCTCCTTCCAGTCACTTCTCTTCAAATACCTTTGCTTCAGGTAGATGCAAGAATCATTGACAATTTTTTTTTACCTAAGGAGATATGCTGAGCTCTACTTCTTGAAGACATCTTCAATTTCTGTGGATTATTCTCGCAGAGCCTCCCCTTCACTTCTTCGATGAATAAAAGACAGAAAAGGGGCCACACCCTCCACAAAAAGAATAGTAAAATATAGTATAGGTGGAAGGCAATATGAGAGATATTGGCAAGGAAAAAAAGGCAAATTATCCAAAAATGCAGCAATGTGTATCCCTCTGGTGAAAACATATTTGTCTATAAAGAAATAAATTATAAAAGCCTTTCCTCCAGGCTCCTCTGCCATAGCCCATTGGCTTTCTATCCATGCCTTTTTGTATTTGTGTGCATGTGCTTCATATCCTAGAGCTTTATCTCACATTTGAATAAAAACTTCCATGCACTCTGGTAATAAGGTAATCCCATACACAAATTCTGGGATTTCTTCTGAGTCATTGTATTTTGGCAACTTCATAGAGGTAAAAGAGATCTTTCTACAGTTCATAAATACAGGAATAGAAATATTGCCAAGCACTTGGTAGTCCTCAATGAAAAACCAGGTGTTTGCTAGAAGGAAGCAATGCAAAGGGAATAGTACTCTGAGTGCAGTCTTAAGCAAGGTAAATAGGTTCCTGATATGTCAAACAGTTCCCTGGTTTCAGGTAGAGGAACTGAATAAGCTGTAAGGTACCAAAACTTGATTGACCACAACATATGAGCATGGCATAATGGAAAGAATATTAGAACTGAAGTCATAGTAAGGTATATGAATCTCAGCTCTACAATTTACTCATTTTGTGAACTTGAGCAAGCCAATAGACCTGAGTTCCCTCACTGGCAAAATGGTATCTACACCACAAGGTTAACACCAATATTTGATGAGATAACAAAAAATATCCAATAAAGTGGCTAGTGTCACCACATATGGATGTACAGTATGAGTACCACCCAAATGTGTCCAGCCAAGGGAATGAGCAGGGCCTGAAAACCCGCTCAAGTTCTGCTAGTTAAAGTCATTGGTACAGCACAGGGTTACAATGGACCATTCCTCATACAAACCTACCAAGACTTGTACCCAATGGGCTCTATCTGACACAGCTGGTACCTCTTTCTAATTTCCGCGATGTCTGCAGTGCTCCAATAGCCACTCAGTAAATGAATAAGTGGAAGATATTTTCTTTTTGCTGGCATCAGGTTTAAGTTAACCTTTCTATGAATGATAGCTCCTAATAAATTTAGTTCAGTTTTCAAAATAATGAACTGGCAGAACTCAAGAACCATCTGGCAACTATACCAACGTTTCTCAAAATATGTCATTGTGCCACTGCAAAACATGACTTGCCTTTTCTATCTATGACACTAAAATCATAAGCAAGAAAAGAAAAAATAAATAATTTGGACTTCATCAAAATTAAAAACTTTTGTACTTCAAAGAACACCTTCAAGAAAGTTAAAAGACAATCCACAGAATGGGAGAACATTTTTCCAAATCATATATCTGATAAGAGACTTGTATCCAGAATATATAAAGAATTCTACAATTCAATAATGAAGAGACAAATAATCCAATTTTAAAATGTGTAACAAATTTGAATAGACATTTTCCAAAAAATATATATAAATAACCACTAGCAATTAAACTATGCTCAATATCACTAGCCATCAGGGAAATGCAATTCAAAACCACAATGAGGCACAACTTCACACACACTAGGATGGCTAGAATCAAAATGTTAGATAATAACGTGTTGGTGAGAATGTGGAGAAATCAAAACCCTCATACACTGTTAGTGGAAATATAAAATGTTGCAGAATTTTTCCTTGTAAAGATGGTGGATGAGAAAAACTTCCAGCCATAGTGTCTTTGCAAGAAAGATGGATTTTAGACGAAACTGAAAAAAACAAACAGACAGACAAACATAGATCAGATGAAGGTCAGAAGAAAGGGTGCCCGAAACTACAGGAGACTCCACAGGAAGAGTTTGCGGAGCAGAACTGAAAGGCATTGCCAGTGTCTAAACCCCTACAGGCTTGGAGACCAGTGACAAGGGTAGGTGGAGTGGTCAAATTTCCCCTGCCTTGCATCTCAGACTACTGGTGGGCTCCTGAGCTGCTGGAGAGACCTGCTAACACCAGCCCAGAGATGGTTGCTGTCAGTGAGTGGTGAGCCTCTTGCAGACAGGTCACCAGGCTCCCAGCTCCCTTGGGGCACCTCGAGTTGATCGGCAGGCACCATATTGCTTTATTCTTCCCTTCCCCTCCCCTACCTGTGGCTGCTGAGAGAGACAATTTAGCCACCACCCCAAGGCATCCACAGGGAATGAGACCTTTCCTTTTGGGGCCCTCCAGCAGACTGAGGAGTACTTGGACTGTGAGCTCCCTACGTGTCAGCCCTCCCACATGCTGCTTGCCTGGTGACTCCAGCAGAGTGGGGCAAATGGTGAGGCAGAGAGATATTGATCCAGCTTGGGCACCCTGTGAGTGACTTGAGACCAGCACTCTTCTCCCCAGTAAAGTCAGGGATTGAACTCTGGGGCATGGGGGACTGGCCTGTAGGCCAGATCCCATATATCCAGGTTTCAATCTCATTGTTCGCGGGGCACAGAAGGGATATTTATGAACTAGTCTACTGAGGTGTGCCTTCAGGGACAGATCAGAGTGGGTCCTAACTGCAACATGCTTGAGGGGCAACTCTCCTCCTCCCATGGGAGGGCTGTGCTCCAGCTCAGGCTGTGATACTGGGCAGGGAACCTCCAGGCTCAAATCACAGTCAGGGGATATCCTCTGGCTAGAGGTCCTGCCTGCTGGCAGAGGCCTGGGAGAAACCACAGAAAAGGAAAGGAGCAAGACCTGCTCCAGACTGCAGGTCTCAGGCAGTCCCCCACGCCACACAGATTTTTGGTTGAGTAGGGCCATTACAGCCCCGCCCTGGCAGCTTTGCCGAGAAGCAGAGAACAGACCTTTGACCATTGCTAATAGCATTTGTGGAGTTTGAGGGCAGGCTTACCCAACCCAGCCCTGCCCAGCCTCATTCCCTGACATCCCCCTGTTCAGGTGGAGAATAAGGACACAACTGGAAGTCCCAGGGCCCCACCCACCTCCTGAGGCAATACACTGCCTCTCCAGAGGAACAAGAGCTGGTTACAGGACCCAAAAACAACACTGCAGCTTGCTCCTCCCAGAAAGCGCCACCTACTGACAGGGAGGTCATTCTGCACACCCTTTTAGTACATCTACTGACTCATTATACAGGGTGTGATCGAATCGCACCCACAAACACCACCTACAGGCTCAGAGACAATATCAGGCATGTCATTTCAATGAAAATCTAAAAGTAAGAGGCAACAGCTATTCCAGAGGGGAAAGAATTAGAGATAGAACTATAGAAGTATGAAGAATCAAACTGAAAGAACACCCCCAAAGGGGAACACCAGATCTCTAGCAATGGATATCAACAAAATTCAGAACATTAAAATGACAGAAGAATTTCGAACATGGATTGTAAGAAAATTCAATGATTTGCAAGAGAAAATGGATACCCAAAACAAAAAAACCACAAAAAAAATCCAGGACTTGGAAGAAAAATTCACTAAAGAAGTTGAAATATTAAAGAAAAATCAAACAGAACATCTAGAAATGATGAATTTATTCAAGGAATTGCAAAACACAGTGGAGAGCCTCAAGAATAGGGTAGATCAAATACAAGAAAGAATCTCAGAGATCAATGATAACACCTTTCAGTTAAATAAATCAGTTTCAGAGATAGAGCAGAGAAATAAGAGAAAAGAGCAAAGCTTACAAGAAATGTGGGATTATGTGAAGAGGCCTAACATGAGAATTATAGGCATCCCTGAGAGAGAAAAAGAAAATACACAAGGGTTGGATAAGATATTTGAGGACATAATGGAGGAAAATTTCTCAGGCCTTGCTAAAAATCTAGATATCCAGGTTGAAGAAGCTCAAAGGACTCCTGGGAGATTCATTGCAAACAAGAAGACACCACTACACACAGTCATCAGACTGACCAAAACAACCTCAAAAAAGGCCCTCCTACGAGTTGTAAGGCAAAAGAAGCAGGTAACCAACACAGAAAAACTCATCAAACTAACTACTTCTCAACTGAGACCTTACAAGCCAGAAGAGATTGGGGCCTCATTCTCACTCTTCTCAAACAGAATAATGCCCAGCCTAGAATCTTGTACCCTACAAAACTAAGTTTCTTATATGAAAGATAAATAAAGACCTTCTCAAGACAAACAAAGACTGAGGGAATTCATCAAGACAAGAACCGCCCTCCAGGAAGTACTCATAGCAGCATTACACATGGATCAGCATAATAAACACTCACGAATGTAAAATCACCCAAAAGGTAAAGGTCAAAGGCCAGATGCCACAATGGCTCAAGAGAGAAAACAAAACAACAGCGCTCAACTCAACAGGATGAACAGAAATCTGCCCCACTTATTAATTCTTTCAATAAATATGAATGGCTTGACCTGCACACTAAAGAGACCAAATGGATAAATATACACAAGCTAAGTATCTGTTGACTTCAGTAAACACATCTAACCCACAAGGATGCATTCAAACTCAAGGTGAAAGGATGGGAAAAAATATTTCAAGCAAATGGAACCAAAAGAAAGCTGGCGTGGCAGTTCTGATTTCAGATAACTTAGTCTTCAAATGACAAAAGTAATGAAAGACAAAAATGATCACTATATAATGGTGAAGAGTACAATTCAACAAGAAAACATAACAATTCTAAATATTTATGCACCTAACTCAGGTGCACCCAGATTCATAAAGCAAATCCTACTTGATCTAAACAAAATGATAAACAGCAACATTGTAATAGCCAGGGATTTCAACACTCCTCTGGCAGAACAGGACAGATCTTCCAAACAGAAAATAAACAAAGAAACAATGGACAGAACTCTAGAACAAATGGGCCTGACTGACATTTACAGAACATTCTACTCCAAAACAACTGAATATACGTTTTTCTCATCAGCTCATGGGACATTCTCTAAGATTCACCATATCCTAGGCTAGAGAGCATGTCTCAACAAATTTAAAAAAATAGAAATTATACCATGCATCTTCTGAGACCACAGTGGAATAAAATTAAAAACCAATTCTAACAGAAACTCTCATCTCTACACAAAGTCATGGAAACTAAACAACCTTCTGCTGAATGATTATTGAGTTAAGGAGGACATTAAGATTCAAATCAAAAGATTCTTTGAACTAAATGATAAAGGAGACACAAGTTATCAAAAATCTGTGGGACATAGCTAAAGCAGTCCTGAAAGGAAAATTTATATCCATAAATGCCTACATCCAAAAGACAGAAAGATCACAAATCAACAGTCTAATGACTTGTCTCAAAGAACTGGAAAAGGATGAGCAAATCAACCCCAAAACCAGCAGAAGAAAAGAAATAACAAAGATTAGAGCAAAACTAAATGAAATTGATAATAAAAAAAATTAAAATCATACCAAGTATTTTATCTGATCACAATGGAATAAAATTAGAAATCAATAACAAGAGGAACATTGGAAAATATATAAAAATATGGACATTAAACAATATGCTCCTGAATAACCAGTGGGGTCAATGAAGAGAGTAAGAGAGGAATTTTAAAAATTTCCCAAAACAATGAAAATTAGAGCATCATATAAACATTTATGGGATACAGAGAAAGCCATAATAAGAGGAAAGTTTATAGTACTAAGTGCCTACATCAAAAAGGTAGAAAAGCTTCTACTAAACAACCTAACGATGCATCTCAAAGAACTAGAAAAATTACAGCAAACCAAACCCAAAAGTAGTATAAGAAAAAAAATAAATAAAGGTTAAACAACCTAAGTTCCCTTCAATACATGAGGGGATTAATACAATGTGGTATATGTATACCATGGAGTTTTAATCAGCTCCAAAAAGCAATGATAATCTAGTACCTCTTGTGTTATCCTGGATAGAGCTGGAGCCCATTCTACTAAGTGAAGTATCACAAAAATGGAAAAACAAGTACCACATGTACTCACCATCAAATTGGTATTAACTGATCAACACTTATATGCACATATAATAGTAACATACACTGGATGTTGGGCAGGTGGGAATGGGGAGAAGCGGATGGGTATATTCCTACCTAATGCGTGCAGTGTGCACCGTCTGGGGTTGGAAACGCTTGAAGCTCTGACTCGGGTGGGGCAAAAGCAATATATGTAACCTAAACATTTGTACCCATAATATGCTAAAATTAAAAATAAATGAAAAATAAGTCAATAAGTAAATAAATAATAAAATGGTGCAGCCACTTTGCAAAACAGTCTGGGAATTCATTAAAAAATGAGACATATAGTTACCACTTTAATAATTCTATGCCTAGCTATATAGCCAAGAGAAATGAAAACATATTTCCACATAAAATCTTGTTTACTAATGTTCATAGCAGCATTATTTACAATAGGCAAAAAGTGGAAACAACCCAAAGTCCACCAACTGATTAATGGATAAACAAGATGTGATATGTCCATATAATAGAATATTATTCAGCATTAAAAAGCAATAAAAGGGCCGGGCGCGGTGGCTCACGCCTGTAATCCTAGCACTCTGGGAGGCCGAGGTGGGCGGATCGTTCTGAGCTCAGGAGTTCGAGACCAGCCTGAGCAAGAGCGAGACCCCATCTCTACCAAAAAAATAGAAAGAAATT
>CAUYSK010098819.1:0-23492 GCA_963575035.1 Avahi laniger
TTCTATATATTTTTAGTTGTCCAATTAATTTCTTTCCAATTTTAGTAGAGACGGGGTCTCGCTCTTGCTCAGGCTGGTTTCGAACTCCTGAGCTCAAACAATCCGCCCGCCTCGGCCTCCCAGAGAGCTAGGATTACAGGCATGAGCCACCGCGCCCAGCCGAAATGTGTCTTTTTAAACTTATAAAATCCTTGCCTACTTGTCAGGAGAAACATTCCCAGCCTGGGGTTCAGAGTGCAAGCTCTGGGGCCAGACGGACCTGAGTTCCAGCCCTGACTGCTGCCCACGGCATGTCCTAGACCCCAGAGCTGCATCTTTCCAGCTGTAAAGTGGTATCATAGCAGGGTGCAGGCCAGGCGTGGTTTGGGGGCTCTAACCTGTAATCCTAGCATTTTGGGAGGCTGAGGCAAAAGGATCATTTGAGGCCAGGAGTTCAAGACCAGCCTGGGCAACACAGCATGACCCCATCTCTAAAAAAAAAAATTAAAGAATTAGCCAGGCATAGTGGCACTTGCATGTAGTCCCAGCTACTTGGGAGGCTGAGGCAGAAGGTTCTCTTGAGCCCAGGAGTTGGAGGTTACAGTGAGCTACAATGACACCACTGCACTCTAGCCTGGGCAATAGAGCAAGACCCTGTCTCAAAAAAAACCAACCAAACAAAAAATCACCCTGCAGAGCCAAGAATTGGAAAAAAAAATAGGGTGCAGAATTTAAATGAGCTACGCATGCAAGGCCCTGGGCACAACTCTTGGCGTGCAATAAGCATGGTAAATTGAGCTGCTGTTCATGCAGCAGACAGAGCAAATGGAAAGCCCTCCTCACCTCCAGAGGTGGCAATTTGAGAAGAGAGTGTAATTTTTTCTAACTTTATGCACACATATCTATATGTGCACACTTGTAAATAGTTGTCTCTCTCTCTCTCTGTCATTTTACTAGAAATGCAGTCATCCTATATCATTGGTCTGTGCTTACTTTTTTCCCCTGGCCCCGGTGTGACAGCCAGTGTTTAGACCCAGCGTGAGGACACCTTGGGCTTTGTCAGAGCAGCTGGTTGTCTGTGTCTGGCGGTTCCATGGCTACTTAGGCTTTTCCCAGTTTTGTGCCATTCCTGATGGTGCTGTAGCAAGCACCTGTCCCTTCTGCGTGGGATGGCCTGGCCGGGGCTCAGTTGAGCTCCTGCCACTTCATGGGCAGGCTGGACTGTCCCTTCTTCCAGACTTGCCACCTCCAGGCCTTTGCCTCGGCGTTTCCTCCTCCTGGACTGATTCCCGTGTGACACAGACAGGTGAAGGGAGTTAATCCCAAGGCCCCTAAATCGAGTTAGTTGACTGGTCCTGGCCGGGGACTTTCTCCTTCTGGTGGGCTGGGGTGGGGGCAGGGCAGCGGCCAGCGAGGGCTGGGTCGTGGTGGGCGAGGACTCCTCCCTGCTGGCTGGGACATTCCAGGTGCTCGGTGGTGCTCAGCCCTGCACGGGGTCATGGGCACTGTGTTTTTTTCAGGGGCCAGGGAAGGAGGGATGGTTTCAGGTGACCCTTCTCAGCCTGGGCGCCCCCACCCCCAACACTTTCATTTGTGTCCTCAAGCCCAGGGTCAGCGGGTTCCCAGGCTGGGGCCTTCACAGAGCCACAGACCGCGGCTCAAGGAGATGGGTAGGGGACGGGAGCTGAGGCCTCTGGGATGGAGTCAGAAGCTGGGCTGGGCCGTCCACATTCCCGGGTTCAAATCCGGCTTCTCCATGCACCAGCTCTGTGACATGAGCCATTGTCTTCACCTCCCTGAGCCTCAGTTTCCCCTCTGTGAAATGGGGGCGGGGAAGTGCCTTCCTGGCTCACCATTGCAGGGTGGTGTAAATACCCTTAGCATACAGTAAGTGCTCACTATTGCAGTGCAGTATGATTATCAGTTGGCATTTGGAGAAGTCAGTCCTCCAGGCTTGGGACATTGATTGCACATGGTGGCCATCACACAGAGGGGACGCGAGACAAGGCCTCTCTCACGTGCCGGCGGAGGGGCAGACATGAGTCACCAGCTTAATTCACCGTGACAGGTGTGCAAAGTGCCGCGGGACGCAGGGCAGGGAATGGTCAGGTGTGCTCAGGTCGGGGTGGAAATGGGACAGGATGGAGGGAAGAGGCCACACCACAGCAGGGCTGTGAAGGTAGGAGGTGCCACTGGGGAGGTAGAGGAAGGGCCCCCCCAGGCAGTGCCCGGCACCAGCAAAGGTGAGGAAGGTGTGGGCACAGGAGATCCGAGGGCTGGGGAGTTGGGGTGGGCTGGGGGACGTGGCCAGGTTTCCATTGTGTGACACCCCTCTAGGGAGGGACCGAGGGGCAGGAGGAGAAGCCACTGAGGTTGTCCAGGTGGGAGGCAGGAAGCAACAGTGGCCTTGATGGGTTGAGGTTGGAGAGAAGAGATGTTGAGGAGGGGGAGCCCCGTGAAGTGCCCCACTCCCATCTTGCCCAAGACCTCCCAAGAGCCCCAGCATGGGCGCCCCACCCAGGGCCATGAAATTCACCGCTCAGCCACAGAGACTCCCACCAGGGCCCAAAGGACTCTGCGAGCTCAGGGGTCCCTCGGCCTGGGCACTCGTGACTCCGAGAGGAAACTCGGACCGCCTCGCCTGTCCTCCCAGAGTCGCTGGCAGGGGGCCCTGCACGGCACTGAGCTTCCTCTCTTTGGGTCCGTTTCAGGAACTGGTGCTCATACGTGGTGACCCGCACCGTCTCATGCCACGTGCAGAATGGCACCTACCTGCAGCGAGTGCTGCAGAACTGCCCCTGGCCTATGAGCTGCCCCGGGAGCAGGTAGGGAAGGAGCTGCTGGCATTGCGGGCGCAGGCGCAGTGCAGGCAGAGGCCTGGGGGCCGGATTGCATGGGGAGTGCCGGGGACAGGTGGACCCCAGGGTGGGTGGAGCAGAGGCAGCCTTGGCCCTAGGCCTGTTCTCAGACCATCCCTCTGTGCTCTTGGGGCACCCTGGAGGGCTCCCTGGGGAGGGATGCACCATTCTGCAGCCCATCCTGCAGAGCTTCCTGTCCAGCCGGCATCCAATACCCCAGGCTGGGGGCTGGGAGGGAGTGCTGATCCTAGAATGCAAGAGGAGAGAGACTCCAAAGGGACCTGGAGGCGGCTGAGGATCCTAGAGGCTCTGCGTTTGTCCCCTTGGGTGTGGGGGTGGTGGAAAAGCCACAGAATACCCTGTCTAAGCCGGGCCACCTGCGGACTCTTGCAGCTACAGAACGGTGGTGAGACCCACGTACAAGGTGATGTACAAGACGGTGACCACCCGTGAGTGGAGGTGCTGCCCTGGGCACTCGGGGGTGAGCTGCGAGGAAGGTAGGATGCCCGGCTGGCTCCCGGAGCCCTGCGACGGCAGGCACACAGGAGCGCGGTTACGCAGTCCATAGGCGCTGCACACGCACAGGGCCGAGCCTGCCGGAGCCCGCCGCACAGGGCCCGGTGCAGACACAGCTGGTGCCTGTTGTCCTCCCGCCCCCGGTGACTCCTTAGAGAATGTTATACCTGCCGCGTAGCTCACGTTTTAAGTCACGGCATCCCCAGTCTTCCCTCCGCACTTGGGAAAAACCCATCTGTGGCTATACCCACCCTCCCCGAGGACACCGGGGCTCAGGAAGGTGATGGGCAGAGTCGGGATTCGAACTCTGTCTGCCTGGTGCTGCTCCCTGCCCCACCTCTGGGCCTCCGGATGGGAGGACTCGGTCGGGCACCCATGTGCAGGGCATGTCCCTGGCAGAGGGACTCCTCTCACCCCACCCACCTTCATCATGTGCAGCGCAGGGTGGCTCAGGGCCGAGCCCAGGGCAGGGGCAGAGCCGGCCACTCTGTCACCTGGAGAGCCCTCTCCCCTCCGGGACACCTGCCTCTCTGCCGAGCAGTCCGGCCCCTCCCGGCTCCCTGCCTGGCTGAACTCAGCAGGCGGCAGGTTTTCGGGCACTAAGAGTTATGTTCCCAAGCCTGTCCCTAAAGAAGATGGGATGGCCTAGAAGCAGCCTGAGAGTCCGGCCCAGAGATCCCTCCTTGGAAAGAGGGTCCCCAAAGTAGCACGTGGATGTGAACATCAGTTGCAGGATGTATCCTGACTCCAGAAACACGAGTGTATAAAAATATGGCCTCTGAGTCCAGGGAAGGTAGTGCTAGCAGGAGCTGCTACTCATAGGTGTCTCCTGAGAGATTTACACGCTTCACCTCCTGCGGACCCCGAAACAGCCCAGTTCACAGATGGGGAAACTGAGGCCCAGAGAGACGGGTCGAGTACCCAGAGTCACACAGGCATGGGGATGGGGGCAGAACTCACCACGAAGTGGGGGCGGGAGGGGGTCTGGCGGGTTCTGACTTGGGGTGGGGGAGTCCCCAGGGGAGCTGGGAGGGATGCGGTGGCTGGAGGGACAGCTGAGCCACCCCAGGCCAGACGCCATGCAGAGAGGCAGCCACGTGGGAGGGGCGTGGGGAACTGCGGCCTCCCCTCCCCTCCCTAGTGGGAGGAAGCGGGGAAGGCAGAAGGGCCTGAGGGGCCCGGGCAGCACCAGCCAGGAGGGGCGGCTGCCAAGCAGGCCACAGAGGAGCCCCAGTGGGGAGGGGCGGATCCCCCAGCCCAGACAAAAGCCACTCTGTCCGTCTCCCCTCCCAAGGGCAGACCTTCCCGGTGTCTGGGCCTTCACGGAGAGGGCGAGAGCCGAGTACAGGTAGGGGCAGCTCCCGTGCCCTTGCACCCAGCTGCTGGAGGCCGCACTGCCAGGAGCCAGGCTGAGGGCTGAGGGCTCAGCGGTGGGAGGCAGGGCTGCGAGATGGGCACCCGGCCAGGCCAACCCTGATGTCTGCCAGCTCCCTCCTGAGGGGCCTTCAGGTCCCAGCCTGGGGACGGGGGTACCCAGGCTCCCTGAGCCGGGCCAGCTCTGCCACACTCCAGCTGTATGGTCTAGGGCCAGGGACTCCCCGTCCATTGTGCAAGTCACTGTGCAGGGGGCACCGAGCTGGGGGCGGGCTGCCATCCAGGTGGCGTTCTTCTCCTGCACACCCGGGAGGAGGGGGCCTTCGCTAAGGGCACCAGGCTGCCCATGCGCCTGCAGCAGCCTCAGCGTCCTCAGCTGCGAAATGGGCAGAGTGGTAGAGTCCAGGGACGTGGCCAGGATGACATGAAGCAGCAAAGCCCTTGCACGTGGCTTGGCAGCCCCTGGTAGGCGCTATACGATGACCAGTGGGACAGGAGGGGCCGCTCCCCAGCCACAGGGTCGGAGCTGAGGAAAGGGAGGTGGGCTAGTGGATGCCCGGGTATTCCGGAAATCTGCTCCGCTGGGGCCGTGGGAGTGGGGCAGAGCGGCGTGGGGACACTCCTGGCCCATCCCAGGCCCCGCCCTTCCTCCCGCAGCTGGGTTCAGGCTGGGCCCCTCCAACCGCTTCCCCTGCTGGCGACTGCCCTTGCGGCCTGCCCGGTGCTGTGACCTGACCCTGGGGCCCGAGAGCTGTGTCACCAGGGGCCGCAGGGCCCAGAGCAGCCCGGGGTGGGCTGAATTCCACACTTCTGCCCTGGATCATTGGTGCTCTGCCTTGTGACTTGGGGCAAGTCTGAACCTTGGCTTTATCTGGAAGTCACCTGGGATTGAGAGCTGGGCGCTCACGCCTGGCACTTCCTCTCCCCTCCTGCCCCCTGTGCTGGGCATTCTGTGGGGACCCAGCAGACGCAGCCCTGCCTGCTGCCACCTCCGAGACCCCGCTTCTCTGTGAGGCTGGTGGGCTCTAGTGAAGGACTCCATTACCCTTAGCCCATTTTCTCGTCTGCAGAATGGGGGTGTTCACTCTGCGACAAGGAGCAAGGATGGTCTCATTTGATGTTCACAACAAACAGGAAGGGGCTAGAACAGGCCCCATTTTACACATGGGGAAACTGAGGCTCAGAGAGGTGAAGGGACTGGCCTGAGGAGAACCAACACTGGGACCTGTGCCTCCAGGCCTGGGGAGGCGGGGCTGGCTGAGGCTGTCGCCTGGTACCCTGTTGTCAGAAACTGGGCCCAGGTGAGGACGGGCTCAGGCCAGAATGTACCACTTGGGCTGGGTGAGGGCGGGCAGAGGGTGGGCATCATGCCAGGGTCACATCAGGAGGCTGGTCAGGGCCCAACAAGCACCTTTTCTGGGCCTGGGTCTGACCCCCTGAGTGCCCTGGGCTGGCAGGTCCTGCTGACAGCAGGGGCTGCAGCAGCCACCTCCGTGTCACCTTGACTCAGGGGGCCTCCCTGCAGACAGATCTCTCACCCATCAGCCCCGTTGTCCAGATGATGACAGTGAGGCTCAGAGAGGGTGTGGGTCTCACACCAGGTCACACAGCAGGTAAGCACTGTGGCATCCCCAGGCCCCAGACGCTCCCACAGTAATAATGACAAAGGGGAAGGAAAGCTGCCACCGTCCTCCATGCCGGGCATGGCAGCTCGTATCCACCTGCATCGTGCCAGTGTGTCCTGGCACAGGAGACCCCGAAGCAGAAATTGAGGCTGTAGGGGGGACGCCTTGCCCAGGGTGCCAGCTTATGAACTGAGGAGCCGGATTCAAACCCAGTCAGTCTGACCCTGGAGCTGGGGTCTTTCCCCTGCAGCAGTGCCAGCCGAGGACTTCTGGGGGAGCGTGTTCAGACAGCTGGGGCTCTGTGAGGCTGGCGGGTCCGGTCTCGGCACCAGCCTCTCCCAGACAGAGGGGTGGAGAGGCTGGTGGAGCCGGGCTGCCTCTGCTTCCCCCGCATGAGTCCTGTTGTCCTCAGCACCTGTGTCCCTTCCCATCCATGGACCCTCACAGCCCTCGTCCTCCGAGATAGGGAAGCAGAGAGGGGAGCTTGCCCAAGGTCACACCGCAAAGTAGCCTAGGAGGAGACCTGAGGCTGCAGCCTGGGCCCTTCCCGGGCCCCTCAGCCCCTCCCGCCGCCCAGGGCTGGGCACGTCCCACACACACCTGGCTCTAATCGGGCTCCAGGTGCGGCGCCAGGCCTGTGCTTTACTTTAGATGCAGTGTCCCCAGGGCTAAACACTGCGCAATCCGCCCACGTCCACCACCGTCCACCGCACTCCTATCTGGGAGGTCCGGCAGCCCGTCCCGCACACCCAGGCAGGGACCCTGCCCGTGGGACCGAGGCCCAGCATCGCCCCAGGCTTGCCCTCCCTCAGTTGATCCTTTACCCACACTGGCCTCCTCTCCCATCCGGGGCCTCAGCAGTGGCTGTCCCCTGCCTGCCACCCTCTCGGTGCTCCCACCTGGCTGAGGTGGCCCACTCTGCCGTCACACTCCCACATCCACGGTGCCTGGTGCGGGCCTGGCTTAAAGTAGGTGCCCCGGAACTGAACGGGAACTTTGCCCACCCCCACCCCCAAAGAGGGGGCCAGGCTGGACACAGAGGCCTCCTGGCTGGGTTCTGGGAGCTCCCACCCCAGCTCCGACCCTCACTCCTGGCTCTGGCCACCAGCAGCGAATATTTACATTTGCAAAGTAAATTCCTTGCAGGAGACCTGGGCTGGGACTGGGGAGGAGCCCAGCAGATCTGGGGGGTCAGTCATGAACGCGGAAGCCCCTCCCTGCCCTCCTCTCTGGGAGAGAAAGTCGCAGAGGTGGAGCCCAGGGACATGCCCCAACCTTTCACAGCCTCCTTCCCAGTTTAGGGCAGGGTTGGAATCCGGGCTCCCACCCTCCTGCTGCATGGGCAGAGCAGGCAACCTCCTCTCTCTGGGCCTCTATGTCACGGGGTGCAGAACCCACGAGAAGGAGCTCAGAGCCGCTTAGCTCAGGCCTTGCACTGGGCAGAGGGAAGAAACTCCAGACAGCGCTGGAGGTCAGGACGGGTTGATGAGAGCTTCAGCGGGGCTTTGGTAGCAGTAGGTGCCCTGGTCTGTCTGGGAAGGCTTCCTGGAGGAGGTGACATGGGCCCAGCAGCTGCAGGGATTGGGGGAGGGCATGGATGTGCGTGCGTGCGTGCGTGTGTGTGTGTGCGTGTGTGTGTGTGTGTACACGCATGCGCGCATTTGTGTAGGGCATGTGAGGACCTCCCAGATGGTGGGAAGTGGCCCACAGTCGGGCTCCCAGAGTGGAGCTGGGGTTTGTGGTCCCAGGAAAAGCCCTTCAGGAGGGACCACTAGGCCAGGGTGAGGGGGGTCTCAGCCCGCCAAGGCCTGTTTCAGGGCCCCTGGCCAAACACCAATGGGAGGGATGTGACATTTTTGTCCAACAAGAGACCTCCCCCCAACCCGTGGCTTCTTTCTTACTGAAATTTTGTGTGCTTCGGGGCCATTTTATAACTTGGGACGTCCTTTAAAGTATTTCTGTCCATTTATCAAAATTTTGGAGAGTTTTTGGATAATTTCTGTGAATCTTGAATCCAAAGTCAACATTTTCTGGTCTTTTTGACGGTTTTGCTCTTTCTTTAAGCTTTTTCCCCTTTAATGTAAATTCATGATTACTTTGAGCCTCTTCGGTCTGCGCTACCGATCAGGCCGTGTTTCTGTTAATTTTTCTAATTCTCTCTGGCTCCTGGCAAAACGTCCAAAAACAAACTGGTTGAAAAAGAATTTCCAATCACAAGTTTACAGATGAATAACTCGGGGACCCCCTCACGTGACATTAGGACACTCTGCTGATCTTCGAGACAGTTGTGTCTGCCTTTTGTTTGCTTGCTTGAAATTAGTTTTCAAGCGTTCATTTAATTACAAGCATTTCATGCGTTCATCAGCAGAAGTTTTACGGAGGCTCTTGAGGTCCTACTGGGTGCCGGACACTGTTCTGGGCTAAGCACTTCCTCGGGTCAACTTCCTGAAAAGAGTAATAAAATGACATGTTACATCTCCACCTGGGAGCTAAGAGGATGACGAGGGCTTGGCTAGGCCATCCTTCTTAGGCACTGGCGCTCCTGCTGGACACTGGGCTTCCCTGCTGGTGGCCCCCCAAAAAAGAGGTGGGGCCCTGCAGTTGGACTGCCTGGTTCCTTCCCGGGGACAAACGTGGCCAAGTCACTCTACTCATCTGCCTCATTTTCCTCCAAGAGAAAAAGTGGGGATGAGTCTTACACACTCGTCATTTTTCTGAGCATGGGGGACAGTGAGCTGCCCCATGCCTCAGTTTCCCTGTCTGTAAGGTGGAGGTGAACTCGCACCCACTCACAGTTCAGACTGTGTACGTGAAGTGCTTAGAATGTTCCGGGCCCGTTCTGCTCTTAGTGAACGCTGGGCAGGAGTTAGCCGTGGTTATTAGCTGCCCGCTGGGATCGAGCTGGGCTGCCTGACACACGTAGCCCGGGCCTGGTTCACGGCGACGGCCCCTGTCCAGAGACCCCAGGGCTTGCCCCAGTCCTGGGCTGGCAACCCGCCTTCCTCCCTCCTGGATGAGGTTTACCCCCTGTGTCTAGGCAAGCCACAGGCCCTTGGGGACGCAGGCTCAGCCTGAGCGCAGGCCGCATGGTGGGACCCGGAGCAGGGTCTGGCAGCCTCCCCCTGGGGGCTGGCCAGAGGGGCCTGTCTGGTTTGAGTTCCCGGCGGCGCCTCTGGCTCCCTGCGCCAACCCACAGCCCAGCTCCGCGCTGCCAGACCCACGCCTTATTTGGGTCTTGTCTCCCCCCAGACGACACTGCGAGGCCTTAAAAGGCAGGCCCTGGGGGGGGGGGACGCTGCCTCTGGCTGCCCAGCCCCTCCAGCTGTGCCCCCGCCCCTGGCTGGGCCAGCCCATCCCTCCAGCTGTGGAGAAAACCAGGCCCCCAAAGCCAGACCAGCCCGGGCAGCCGCTCAGGCAGGGGTGGCGGCGGGGGTGGGCTCCCAGGCAGCCCGCCTCCCTCTGGTTTTCATTTAAAACCAGGGCTGGATCCTCTTCGGTCTCTTCTTACCAAGCAGGGAGAGCGGGGACGGCAGCGGTCGCAGAGCCCCGACTGTGTGCTGGGCCCTGTGAGCGCACAGTGGGCGCCTTGCACACACGGCCATCCTCAGACCGCATACCAGCCCCGGAGGTGTAGGGGCTTTAGTATCCCATTTCGCAGATGGGAAAGTAGGTCCAGAGAGGACAAGTCACACAGGTCAGCAAAGGACGGGGCTCAGACCCGAGCTTGTCTGTGAGCACTAAACTCAACCCGGGCAGCTGGCTGGGGTCATTGGGGAAGCTCCCAGCCTCATCCTGGTCACCAGCCCCATCCAGTGGCCATCCTCGCCCCAGCTCAGCCCAGCTCATGCTGTGTGACCCAGGTGAATTGCCCCACCTCTCTGAGCCTTTGTGTCCCTTTGCTCTGAGGGGAGGAGGGGTCTCTGCTGGGGCGACAGTGGTAACAGGGGCCTGAGGCGGCAAGGATGGTGCGGCTGGCGGGGCTCTCACCCTCTCCGTCCCTCAGTGGCAGGCTCCTCCGGCTTCGTGGAGCCCGGGTGGCCGGGCAACACCATGCGGCGGATGGCGCTTCGGCCCACGGCTTTCTCAGGTGGGTCCTGGGGTGGCTTTTGGGGCTCCCCTGGGCTGGGGGCGACCTGCAGGGGCCCAGGGCAGTGTGGCAACTGTCCTAAAATCCAGCCGGGTCCAGCAGTGGAGGGTCAAGGACAGGACCCCATCCCCAGGCTGGACAGAGAGCTTTGAGGGCCAGAGGAAGGGCCTGGGCACCCTGAGACCCAGACGCAGGCCCAAGCCCCTCTGCTGCCTCTTTTTATTCAAATGACGCTTTTCTGAGTGTCCGAATGTGCCAGGCCCTATGCCGGGCACTTCCCATCATGAGCTTCTTTAAACCTTACAACTGTCCACAACCCTCCCCCCGCCACGGTCCCCATTTTAAGGAGGAGGAAGCTGAGGGTCAGAGAGGACACCTGCACTGACCGAGGCCCCACGGCCAGGAGGGGGCAGCACTGGGACTGGCCCCTGGGTGTTGTACTTGTTGGGCACCCACTCACCCCTGCCCTGAGCTCAGCGTCCTCAGGTGTGAATGAGGGTGACACCCCCGTCAGGCACAGGGTCGTGGTGAGGGCTGGAGAGACCAGCTGGCTCAGGGCTGAGTGGTAAATACCCAGGGCTGTTACGAATGACTCAGGTCTCACAGCGGGGGCGGGGGCCAGAGGAGCTGGACAGTGGTTGGGGGAGGGTCACAGGATGGCACCTCTGAGGCCAGCCCAATCCAGGCCACACTGTCAGTCCCCAAAGGCCCAGCCCTGCCCAGGCAGGAAGCAGCAGTGTTTCCTATCCTGGCTTCTGGGAAAGGGGTCATTTTGGACACAGAGGCTGCCGGAAGTCAGGTCCCTGGTCCTGCTCTGGGAGAGACGGGTCCACGTGGAGGCTCTGGCGTCAAAGGAAGCCTGCGAGGCCTGGTCCATCCTGGACCCGCTGCGATCCTGTAGCCCCTTCCCCACCCTGGGCACCTTCGTGGGCTGGGGTTCTGAGGTGTCTGTCCCCTCCATCAGCCCTCCCCCCAGGGCCTGAAGGGCTCCGAGGGGGAACCTGGCACGCCTGGCCGCAACCCCAGCCTCTCCCCTCCCTGCAGGTTGTCTTAACTGCAGCAGAGTGTCGGAGCTGAGCGAGCGGCTGAAGGTGCTGGAGGCCAAGGTGGGTGAGCAGCTCCTCCTTCCCCTCTATCCCCTTCCCTGCACGCATGCCGGGTGCCGGGAAGCGACTCCACAGCACCGTCCTGAGCTTCCCCATCAGGCACGCGTGGCCTCTCCTCCAGCGCCCCTCCCTGGGAAGCCTGCTCACAGTCTGTGCCTCAGTTTCCCCATCTGTAGAGTGGAGGTGATGCTAGCACCCACTTACAGTTAAGACTGTATACGTGGGCCAGACATGGTGGCTCACGCCTGTAATCCCAACACTTTGGGAGGCCGAGGTGGAAAAATCGCTTGAGGCTGGGGGTTTGAGACTACCTGGGCAACATAGTGAGACCCCATGTCTACAAAAAATTTAAAAATTAGCTGGACACGGTGGCACATACCTGTAGTCCCAGCTGCTCGGGAGGCTGAGGCAGGAGGATCACTTGAGCCTGGGAGTTTGAGGTTGCAGCGAGCTATGATTACACCACTGCACTCCAGCCTGGGCAACACAGCAAGACCCTGTCTAAAAAAAAAAAAAAAAAAAAGAAAGAAAAAAAATGTAAGACATTCTGGATTTAGAAGCGTGAAAAACTCAGAAATGTGAAAAAACAACCAGAAACCATTCTCAGCGATTATCTGGCCCCCAAAGAGAGCCACTGTCAACATTTAATCATCTTTTCTTCCAGATTTTCTAAACATGGAGACATATATAGAGACACATGCACACTTGTGTGCTCCCTCATTCCCGCCTCTGGGAATTTATCTTAAGAAAGTGATCAGATGCAAAAACGTTTACCAAAGTGTTAACAATCAATAGAGAAATTTGCAAACCAGGCCGCAGAAGGGGTGGTTGCATAACTATGGGCATCTGCTCCGTGGAATACGAGGCACCCGTTTAAGATGCCTCTGACACGAACAGGTGCCTCTGATGTAACTAACGAGGGTTCCAAACAGCAGGTGCTAGAACCCGCGCTCCCTGCTAGGGGAAGCCAGCCTGAGAGGCAGCTCAGTCCCAGGTCTGCCTGAGAACGTCACCTTTTCTCTGGACAGGCCCACGTGACCCCCACTACAACCCCGGCTGACAGGACACTATCAACTTTCCAGAACCTTCCTCACCCTGGGCCCGGAAATGGATTTTGTGTATACCTCTGGGCCTCTATTTCTTGTCAGACCCTTCCAAACTTCTCTCCAAATTTAGCGAAAATTCTCCCAGCTATAACCCTGTGGTGCTTTAACCGACTGAGAGAAGCTTCCTGTTATTTATGTAGATAAGGATAGAAAACAACCAGCATGGTGATCTCAGAGCCCAACTTGGGTGGCGGTGGTGGTGGTGTGTAATGGCGCCTCTACAATCAGCGTCATGAATTGCGCACTTTGGAAGGCGCAGTCACTCCTGGTGACGTTCTGGGCCCCCATGCCACGCTGGGCTCTGCTGGCTCTGGGCCTCCTGCCTCCTGTGCCAGGGCCCCTCTTGGCTGGCCTGTCCCTGGTAAGACTCTGGCCCGTCCCTGTCTTCCTCTTCCTCCACAGGTGGCCGTGCTGACTGTCACGGAGCGGGCAGTGCCCCTGACCCCAGCAGCCCCTGAGGACCCTGCCCTGCTCTGGGGCTCCCCGGCTGCCCAGGGCAGCCCCGGAGAAGGAGGCTTCCGGGGTGAGTGGGTCAGACCGGAGCATGCTCCCGTGTGAGATTCTGGTCCCTGCCCTGCCGCTGACTCCCAGCTCAACCCCCTCGTGGGCCTCGGTCCTCTCTTCTCTCCAGGGACTCCCAGGCCGGGCAGCGGGGTGGAGCTGGGGGTGGGCACTCCGGATGACTCCCTGCCCCCAGCCCAGTGGGGACACTGACCCCTGCCTACCCCCACCCCAGGGCTGCCAGGAGCCAGAGAGAGCGTGAGGGCCCCGCTGCTCCCTCGAGATGGTAGGTGCCGGCTGGGGGTTCGGGGCCGGGTCGGGGATCAGGAGCCAGTCTGGAGCTGCTGACCTGGTGCACTTTGCCCCCCAGATCGAGTCGGTGCTCGGGGGCTGCCTGGGCCTGCTGGCCCCAAGGGAGACGCCGGCAGCCGGGGCCCAGCAGGGATGAGAGGCCCACCAGGTGAGTGCCCACGACACTGCCCCCCCAACCTTTCCTGGCTATCCCCCCACTGGGTGGCCCCAGGCTTGCGCCTTCCTTCCCCCCCACTCCCCCCACTTATATGACCAGGGTGGCCCGGGCCCCTGCGCCCACTTGCTTCTCCCTCCAGGGGGCGCTCCACTCACGCCGAGCCTCCCTGAAACCCTCTCTTGTAATTACTCAGCCCGTGTTTCCCAGGCACCTGCACCAGCAGGCTCTGAGCTGGGCACTGAGGTGGGGTCAGATGTGTCCCTGCCCCCCTGGAGCTCCCAGACCGGTAGGAGTTGGGGCTCGGCAGAGGGGAAATGGCAGTGTACCCCAGGTGACCGGGGTTCCTGTGGGGGATGTTGAGGGTATGGCAGCCCCACGGAGGGGAGCCCAGGCCCAGCTGGATGTCATGGAGGACAGGGGTGCTGTGCTCACCCCGCACAGATGGCCAGGGCTGCCCCTGGCTGCCTTGTCCTGCCTCCTCGAGGCCACCCTGGGCCTCCCTGCCTCCTACACACCCCCAACGCCTGTGATTCCATTCCAGGTCCACAGGGCCCCCCAGGGAGCCCTGGCCCAGCTGGAGCTGTGGGCACCCCTGGAGAGAGGGGACCTCCGGGCCCACCAGGACCTCCTGGGCCCCCTGGCCCCCCAGCCCCCATTGGGCCAGCTCATGCCCGGATCTCCCAGCATGGTGAGTCTCCGGGGTCTGGCAGGTCGAGGTGGGGGTGGGGTGAGGGTGGAGTAGCCATCACCGCGGTGCCCGCTGCCATCTGCCGGCGCCTTCTGTGTGGCGGGCTCGCCCACGGTAGACCATGTGTCACCCAGCCCTACAACAGGCGCCGTTGCTCCTGTGTTCACAGAGAAGGAACACAGAGTGCCGGAGAGGGGAGGTCACCTGCCAGGGTCCCACCGCCAGGGCGTGGGGGAATGGCTTCAAACTGAGGCAGCCTCCGGAGCCTGTGCTCAGAGCCACCTGGCACCGGGCCCTCCCCAAACCTTGGAGCTGCCAGAGTCCAGCCCTCGGAGCAGCGGGAAGGTCAAGGCCCGGCAGCAGGAAGAGAGCCCCAAGCTCCCAAGGCTGCAGGCCTGGCCCTGTGCTTGGAGGGGTCCTGGGTCCTCCTCCCGGCTGGGCCTTGACCTGCGTCCTTGACCTCTGCCCTTTGGCAGCCCGGCCTGACCGCACGTGGGGCAGAGCATGGAGCTCCAGGTTCACCCTCGTCTCCATCGCGTCTTCCGTGTGTGGCCAGCACCGTGTCACTCATTCCCCTCCCACCGTTCGTACCATCCGCTGTTCATTCTCCCTCTCCAAGCCTCGGTTCCCATCTGTCCAGTGGCGACAGTGATGGTGCCAGCCTCTGAGAGCTCTGTGACGACACCCACGCACAGAAGCCTGGCTCTGGTAGCTTTTATCATTCCCATGTGACAGGTGGCAGTACAGGCTCAGCAAAGTGGAGGGTCCTGCTGGGTGTCACCAGCTAGACTGCAGTGGGGTTAGAACCCCAGTTTCCCTGCCTCCTGGTCTTGCGTGGCCAGCACTGTCCCCGCTTCCCACCCTGGGAGCAGGTGCCCAGTGGCCCCAGCTGTGCCGCAGGCCACCCTGCAGGGCAGTCAGAGCGGTCTTGGCAAAGGTGGCCGCTGAGGACTGACCGCCCACTCCGCCCGGCTCTGCTCACTCACTGTCTCTCCTCTCCCAGGGGACCTGTTACTGTCCAACACCTTCACTGAGACCAGCAGCCACTGGCCCCAGGGACCCACTGGGCCCCCAGGCCCCCCAGGCCCCGTGGGTAAGTTGAGTCCAGACCTGGGGTAGGGGGTGGAGTTAGTAGATGGCAGAGGGAGGGCTGTGGCTGTCAGGAGGAAGCTGATGGGGGACTTCCTCGCATTGTCCTCTGTCCGGGCCCTGAGGACATCCTGTCTTCTTCCAGGTCCCCCTGGACCTCCTGGCCCCACAGGTGTCCCTGGGAGTCCTGGACACATGGTGAGTTGTTCTCCAAGTGCTCCCACCCCCATGTCCCTGCATCCATTTATCCATCCTTCCATTCATTCATTCATTCAATAAGTATTTACTGATCACTTAATATGCAAACTACATAATCTTCTCATTCAATCCATGTAACAAGAAGCAAGTATTGTTACCGCCTAAGGCCAGAAAAGTGGAGATTCTCGCCCCAGGTCTGTGGCCAGCACGCGGCAGCATCTATGTGCTGGAGTAGGGGTCAGACCTCTTCACACCAAGCCGTATGAGCCACCCAATGTGTGCCAGGCCTCGGGTAGATGATGAAGAGCCCAGAGGCCCAGGCCAGGCGGGGGCTCCCTCCCCAACACCCCTGCCCTCAAACCCTGCCCACTTCATCCCGCCCAACACAAGGCTGAAGCCCTGTCTTGTTGCACAGGGACCTCCAGGCCCCATCGGACCCAGAGGACTCTCTGGGCACCCAGGAGAGAAGGGCGAGAGAGTGAGTAGCCAGGCAGCCCTGTGTTGGGCATTCTGGGGAGTCCTGAGGGCCCCAGGTCAAAGCTTCCAACAGCTGACGCCACTCCTCTCCTCCCTCCTACACAGGGACTTCGTGGGGAACCTGGGCCCCAAGGCTCTGCGGGGCAGCGGGTAAGTGACGCTGTCTGTCCCTGCAGCCACCCCTGCAGGGTCCCCCAGGCCCAGACTCCTGCTCTGGCTCCAGTCCCTGTGACCAGAGCCCCTGACCCTCCCTGGCTGGCCCAGGGTGGCTCCATCTCCTCTCAGTAGCTCCCTGTCCTGACCCATCATTCTCTTAGGATCTCCCTCTGTGTGTCTGTCTCTTGGACTCTGTATTTCTCTCTCTCTCTCTCTCTCCATCTCTCCAATTCTGATTGCAGATTTTTCCATTCCTCCCTTTAATTTGATCCATTTTTGCTTTATATATTTTGAATCTTTGTTATTAGGTGCATACACATTTAGGATTTTAATGTCTCCTTGGTCATTTTACTTATGAAATGAATATCTTTTTGCTTGAGCCCAGGATTTCAAGGTTGCAGTGAGCTATGATCATGCCACTGCGCTCCAGCCTGGGTGACAGAGCGAGACCCTGTCTCTAAAAAAAAGAAAAAATGAAATTAATATCTTAATATCTTTACCTCTGGTAATACTCGTCTTTATTTTTTTTATTATTATTATTTTTACCCAGCACCCACCCCCAATACTAGTCTTTAATTCAAACTTTGTTATTAATGTAGGCACACCAGGTTTCTTATGCTTGGCATTTGCGTGGTATGTCTTTTTCAATCCTTTTTCTTTCAACCTGTGTCTTTATATTTAAAGCGCTTCATCACTTATAAGCAACATGTAATTTGGTCTTGCTTTTCTTAAACAGTCTGTTTAGTTAATTTACATTTGATGATATATATAATTATTGCCAGGGTTCCATATAAGTAAACTGTCTTGCTCTTTGTGTTCTGTTTACTTTTTTATATTAATATTTCTCTTCTTGCCTTCCTTTGGATTGTGTATTCTTTGTGATTCAATTTTATCCCCACTGATAACTTTTTAGCTATGCATTTTTGTACTTTTTTATGGTTGGTCTAAGGATAACAATATGTATCCTTGACTGATCACAGTTTACTTGAATTAATGTTATACCACTTTATGTCCACATAGGAACATTACACATGTGTAATTCTGTTTTGACCCCCTTGGTTTCTCGTGCCATTGCTGTCCTGTATTGTACTTCTACGTTTGTTATAAACCCCACGATCCATTATTATTATTGTTTCAAACAGTGGACTTTTAAAGAAGTTAAGAATGCACAAAAAATGGTCTTTTATATTTACTGACGTATTTACCATTTCTAATGCTCTATATCTTCCTGTAGATACAGATTTCTGTCTGGTGTCTTCTTCTTTCAGTTTAAACAACTTCCTTTAGCTTTTCTTGTAGTGTGTGTCTCCTGGCAACAGTTTATCTTAAATTGTCTTTATTTTTACCTTAATTTTTGAAAGATATTTTTGCTGGATATAAAGTTGTAGGTTAGCAATTTTCTCCACTTTTAACATTTTTTTTTTTTTGAAACAGAGTCTCGCTTTGTTGCCTGGGTAGAGTACAATGGCATGATCATAGCTCATGCAACCTCAAACTCCTGGGCTTAAGTGATCCTCCTGCCTCAACCTCCTCAGTAGCTGAGACTACAGGCGAGCCCCACCACGCCCAGCTAATTTTTTTCTATTTTTAGTAGTTCTGGGCTAATTTTTTTGTTTTTAGTAGAGACGGGGTCTCGAGTCAGGAGTTTGAGACCAGCCTGAGTAAGAGCGAGAAGCCATCTGTACAAAATATAAAAAATTAGCCTGGTGCGGTGGTGTATGCCTGTAGTCCCAGCTACTCAGGAGGCTGAGGCGGGAGGATCACTTGAGTCCAGGAGTTTGAGGTTGCAGTGAGCTATAACAACATCACTGCACTCTAGCCCAGGCAACAGAATAACACCTTGTCTCAAAACACAAAACAAAACAACAACAAAAAACACTTTAGAATCAGTTTGTTGATATGAAAAAATTATTTGCTGGGATTTTGACTTGGATTGCATTGAATCTATAGATCAACTTGGGAAGAAGTGACACTTGACAATATTGAGTCTATCTATCTATGAACATGGACTGTCTCTCCATTTATTTAGCTCTTCTTTGATATCTTTCATCTGAGTTTTGTAGTTTTCTTCACGTAGATCTTGTACATATTTTGTTAGAATTATACTTAAGTATTTCATTTTGCAGGATGGTAACTAAATGGTAATGTGTCTTTAATTTCAAATTTCACTTGTTCATTGCTGGCATATAGGAAAGTGATGACTTTTGTATATTAACCTTGTGTCCTGCAAGCTTGATATTATTGCTTATTAGTTCCAGGAGTTTTTTTTATCAGTTCTTTTGGATTTTCTATATAGACAATCATGTCATCTGCAAACAGTTTTATTTTTTCCTTCCTAATCCATATACATTTAATTTTCTTTTCTTGTCTTATTGCATTAGCTAGGACTTCCAGTATGATATTGAAAAGCAATGGTGAGAGGGAACATCCTTGCCTTGTTCCTGATCTTAGCAGAAGAGCTTTGAGTTTCTCACAATTAAGTATGATGTTAGTGGTAGATTTTTTGTAGATGTTCTTTATCAAGGTGAGGAAATTTTCTCTTTCTAATTTGACAAGAGTTTTTATCACGTTGGATTCTGTCAAATACTTTTTCTGCATCTGTTCATATGATTTTTCTTCTTTATCTAGCCGATGTGATAGATTACAGTCATTGATTTTTGAGTATTGAACCAGCCTTGCATACTTGGGATAAATCCCACTTGTGGTACATAATTCTTTTTACAGAATTATCATCGTATAATTCTATAAAATTATAATTATGCTAATATTTTGTTGAGGATTTTTGCATCTATGTTCATGAGAGATATTGGTCTATAGTTTTCTTTTCTTATAATGTCTTTGTCTGGTTTTGGCATTAGGGTAATGCTGGCCACATAGAATGAGTTAGGAAATATTTCCTCTGCTTCTGTCTTCCAAAAGAGATTATAGAGAATTGGTATCATTTCTTCGTTAAGTATCTGGTAGAATTCAGTAGTGAACCCATCTGGGCCTGGTGCTTTCTGTTTTGAAAGGTTATTATTGATTCAATTCCTTTACTGGATATGTCTATTCAGATTTTCTTTTTCTTCTTGTATGAGTTTTGGTATATGGTATCTTTCAAGGAATTGGGCCATTTCATCTAAGTTATAAAATTTCTAAGTACAGAGTTCTTTATAATATTTCTTTATTATCCTTTTAATGTCCATGGGATCTCTAGTGATGACCCTTTTATTTTTCTGATATTGGCAATTTGTGTCTTCTCTCTTTTTTTTAATTAGCCTGGTTATAGACTTGTACAGGTGTGAGCCACTGTGCCCAGCCTTTTTTTCCCTTTTTCTCTGATGTTAGTCCCATACAAGCTACTCTCTGTCTCTGTTTCTCTAAGTCTCTCTCCCTCTCTCTCTCCTTCCTTTCCTCACTGCTTCTATCTCTGTCTCTCTTTGCAGGGAGAACCTGGCCCCAAGGGAGACCCTGGTGAGAAGAGCCACTGGGTAAGTGCTGGCTCTGTACTGGCCTTCCCATGCCTTCCCTGCCCTGGGTGCTCAGGAGAATGTCCCCTCACCAGTGGGCCCTGGGAGTGGGAACGCCCCAGCCGCATCCCCGGGGCAGCCTGGCGGCCAAGACAGGAGCCTTGGCATTCCTCAGCCCCAGCCCCTCCTCCATCCTGTCCCTCCCAACTGGGCGGGGCCAGCCCTGTCTACAGACCCCATGCTCTCTAGCTTGTCTTTGTCCCTGTCTCTGCCTTCCCTCTGTGGCCTTTTCGGACCAGGGTGGCTCTGCCTCCTGGGCAGTGTGGGCTGACCCAGGCCAGACTGCATCTCCTGTCTCCATAGCCCCCTCCCAGCAAGGGCTTCGGCTTCAGCTCCCATGTCTGCAGATGAAAGGGAAGCATGAGGCCGGGTGTGGTGGCTCACGCCTATAATCCTAGCACTCTGGGAGGCTGAGGCCGGCAGATCGTTTGCGCTTACGAGTTCGAGACCAGCCTGAGCAAGAGCGAGACCCCGTCTCTACTAAAAAAATAGAAAGAAATTAGCTGGACAATTAAAAAAATATATACATATATATATAAATTAAATTAGCCAGGCATGGCGGTGTGTGCCTGTAGTCCCAGCTACTCTGGAGGCTGAGGCAGGAGGATTGCTTGAGCCCAGGAGTTTGAGGTTGCTGTGAGCTAGGCTGACGCCATGGCACTCTAGCCCAGGCAACTGAGCGAGACTCTGTCTTAAAAAAAAAAGAAAGGAAGGGAAGCATGAGGACAGTATCAACACAGAACAGGACAGGAGACCTTGAGACAGCCATGAAGCCTAGGAAGGGAGGCCTGGAAATGAGGAGGGTCATGGGAGCCCTGTGGTAAAAGGGAAAAGGAACCTAGACACCACCATACCCCTAGGAAACTCACAACACATGGGAAAGGTCGCCTCAAAACCATATATACGTATTTGACATGGTTTATGAGGTCAGGAAATCTAGACTCCACTATACCCAAAAGATCTGTAATTTGCACAAAGTCCTAGACAACATCACATACATCAGGGACCCGTGATGCAAGAGAAGTGAAGCCTAGAAACTGTCACATGCATAGGAAAACCATGGAAAATGGGGCTGGGGATCCAGACACCGCTGTATACAAATGAAACCCATGAAGAATGAGAAGGGAGGCCTAGAAACCACACACCCCAAAATCCTATGATTCATGTGGGGTCCTAGAAACTGTCGTAATAAATCATTGGAGGTAATGGTAGTGAATGAATTTCAAGGCCTGGAAATCTCCTCACCCAAGAGACACTTGGGGGAAGGACCAGGACCCTAGAACAAACACACCATGCGCAAAAGCTCCATGATCAGGGGACCTGGAAACCATGGCTGACATAGGAGACAGTTGGAAAATGGGCAGGGTGGAGGCAGACACCCCTGCAGGACAGATGATTAGAAAGAAGGCTCATTTGGAGGGTGCTGTCCTGCCTCCCCATCCTTCCTGCCCCCTCCCTGTGCAGTCCGGCTGGGACGCCCTGCTCCCTGGCAGTCACTAGTTAGTGAGGATGTGGGTAGCACCCAGCACCTGCCCTGCCCTCTCAGTTATGGATTGTGGGGTCAGTGATGGATACAGCCGTGGGAGCCCCCCACCCTGCACGAGTCCTCCCCCATGTCTCCCCATGACTACCGGGGCCCTGCTACCTCTCCAGCAAGCCTCCCAGCTCCTTGCTGCCCCCGCATCCCCGCCTCAAGCCCCCGCCCACCCTCTGTGGCTCCAGAGCCTCCTAAGAATACAGCCAGGATGCGCGTGAGCAGAGCTGGGGGTCAGCAGACCCATGTGAGCCGGGCCCTCTCCCTCCCCTAGGCCCTCACTAGCCTCTCCTGGACGCTCTGGGTCTGGAAGCACATTTTCCACCCAGCCCAGGAATGGTGGGAGAGGCTCGGTCAAGGCAGAATTAGGCTGGGCAGTCCTGTCCCCACATGGGGACCCCTGGCAGGGGAACAGGATGCCTGGGATACCCTAGACCGGTCCTCAAACCCAAGACCACCTGTGGGAGGGGTCCCCCAAGAGGTAGCAGGGCCCCTTCCCATCCACTTCCTCCCCGTGGTCCACCTACACTTCTGCGCCTGCTTGCTGCCTGCCTGGGAGGGAACCGCTGGGCCGGGGGTTGCATGAGGCTCTGGGGGCTGGGGGCCTGGCTCTGTTAGGGAGAGGTGGGGATGGGGTCCAGTGTTGGCAAGGTCCCTGAGGGCTCCTGTACACATGCCACCTACCAAGTCCCCCTTAGCACAGCTTTCGGAGATGCTGACCATGTTGTGGTACGGCAGTGACACCTGGTGGTCATGGTCATGCACTGCAAGAACTAGAGTGGGCTCAGCCTGCCCGTCTAGATGAGACCAAAGCTCTCACCCCTTATTCAGACAGGGAAACTGAGGCCCAACTCTGCAGAGAGAATCCTTGGCAGAGCGGGAACAGGAGCCGAAGCTTTTAAGCTCCCAGAGCCAGAGAACCAGCTACCATTCCCCAAGCATCTCCTTTGTGGGTGCCAGGCCTGGAATGAGACACAGATATCATTTGGATGTGACCTCAGGGTGATCACAGTGAGGTGGGGGAATAAAGACCTGTAATCAGCAGCCACAGGATGGAGGGAGTTCAGGGCGATGGGAGATGCTTTAGTACCCTCCTGGAGGACACAGGTTAAAGCTGGAAAGGTGCATTAACCAGGCACACATGTGCAGGCAGGGGAGAGGGCGCAAGTGCAAAGGGCCTGGGGTGTTTGATGAGCTGCAGATACTTGCAGTGGCAGTGTGACAGGCAGGGAGTGAGACAGAGGACACAGAGGCTCTCAGGACTTGGGAGGCTGCATTAAGGAATTTGAACTTTGTTCTTTGGGCAGTGGGGACTCACTGAAACATTTACAAGCAGGGGAGTGAGGTGGCCGGAGTTTTGTTTGTGAGCTATCCCTCTGACTGCCCCGTGGAGAATGGATGTGAGAGGCAGGAAGAGAGAGAGGCAGGAGCTATCGTGGTCATCCTGGTGACAGACCATGGGGGCCAGAAGTAGGGTTGAGGGCAGTAAGGACAGACAGCTGTCAGTGGAGCTGAGAGACACTCGTGTGCTGGTCTGGCTGTGAAGGGGAGTGAGGAGTGAAGGAAGACTCACACGGTGAAAGCACTAGGGGAATCACACATGCCGAGTTTTGTCCACGGAATAGAGGGAGGTGTCTGTGCTACAGCCGAGCAGGGGTGTCCAGCAGGCCTGGGACACTTAGATCCAGAGCGCAGATGGCAGGCCAGGCTGGAGGGGCCTAGGGTGTCATCAGCACAAAGCAGCAGGACACCCATCTGGGAGGGGCTCCAAACAGTGGATTCTTTTTTGATACTTCCCCCCTGATTTTTATCTTGAAAATTTCCAAAGACACAGAAAAGTCGGTACAATGAATCTCCTTCTGTCCTTCCTCTAGAGTGACCAATTATTAGTACAGTCATGCGTTACCTAGTGATAGGGATATGTTCTCAGAAATGCGTCCTTAGGCCGGGCGCGGTGGCTCACGCCTGTAATCCTAGCTCTCTGGGAGGCCGAGGTGGGCGGATCGTTCTGAGCTTGGGAGTTCGAGACCAGCCTGAGCAGGAGCGAGACCTCATCTCTACCAAAAATAGAAAGAAATTAATTGGACAGCTAAAAATACATATAGCAAAAATTAGCCGGGCACGGTGGCACATGCCTGTAGTCCCAGCTACTTGGGAGGCTGAGGCAGTAGGATCGCTTGAGCCCAGGAGTTTGAGGTTGCTGTGAGCTAGGCTGACGCC
>CAUYSK010098820.1:0-32968 GCA_963575035.1 Avahi laniger
CTTTCTTTCTTTCTTTCTTTCTTTCTTTCTTTCTTTCTTTCTTTCTTTCTTTCTTTCTATATAGGAGTGAGATAAACAGAGGGCTCTTTTGTTCATTCTGAAGTTAACAAAACTAATCTCTGATTCAGAAATCAGAAGACCCAAAGTAAAAAACCTTAAAATTGCCCTTAATAGTAGTAGAAATTGGGTAATTTCCCCATCTGTAATATGAGATAATAATTCCCATCTAAAAATGTTGTAAGGACTAAACCAGTTCACATAAAGGAAATTGTGAAATGACAATTACGTAAGTATAAGGCACAGTTATCTGGCAGACTGTGTGTGCACCTTCATGCTAGCCTTCAATATTGGCAAGTATTTATGCTGAAGTAGCTGTTTAATTGCTTTGCTTTTATTTCCTTACTTAGTCTTTCAACACTGCTTTTGTTGTTTTAAAGTTTTCAATGTCTACTACCAAGAAAGGACAAGACTATATATATCTGTAAGAATGTCTACTTCCTAATATACAGAATTTAACATCTTAATTTTATTAAGTTATTTTTAAGGACGGTGTCTTTATGAGAACATAAAGTAAATAGCAGCCCATAGCATTTATCTTGAGTAATTTTTTCTTTAATTTAAAACTCAGATTTATGAAATATCCCATTACAGAATATGTAATATAAAAAAATAAAAAACCTGATTGACAGGCAAAAACATGTATTTTATTCAGGGAAAAAAATCTTCCAAAATCTCTCCCTTTTTTTGTTTCATTCAGTTGTGGTTGCCTAGGAACCAGTACTAGAATCATGATTTAAGCGAGTGAAATTTCACGTCTCTTTTTTTGCTCTAATGTGAAGAGCACTAGACTGAATATCAGTCAAAATTAACAACATCTCATTAGAACTTTGCTATGACACTTCCCTTTGGGTGGCCATCCCAGCAGGTCCACTGCTTGCTATCTTTAAAACTAAGAAAGCAGATTCTTGTTAATTGGCCAGTAGGGGGTAGCCAATTTCCTCCTCCTTTCTAAATCTGGGATTGACTCTGTCATTTCCTTCAGGCCACCCCTTCTCAGATGTTTTGAGTGCTATAGATGGGAGTTATACATCATTTTGTAGAATCTTTCTTTACAGCTGAAACCTATGTGTTGAGCTGCTGCAAATGATTTTTAAAATAGTTTCTTTAGTAACAAAGAAAAATGATATAAGAATTGGTAAGGTCAATGCAGTGAAAGGTGTACATCATTTTATTTATTCTTTCCTATATACCTGACTTCTTATCAAAGAAGAACTAAGGACACACTGCTCAGAAAACTCAGAAGTCCAAATGTGCTATTTGTGAAAAGCTAAACATAATAGCGTTGATAACAATTCTATGGAGGATGTACTATTCGGATTCATGTGAAGCACACGTGATTTGTCATTTAGTTCTATTGTGTTCAAGTACTTTTTCTTCCCATTTCAGATGATACCAGAGATGAAATTTAACCAGGCTTTAGCTTTCTCCCCAAGGAAAGAACAATTTGTATTTGAAATGAACTACGGGTGATGAGGGACTGAAATGGTCCAGCCCTGATTTGCTAGTTAGGAAGGTATGTTTCAAATCAAATGGGACTTGATAAAGCCATTTGACAAAGTGGGATTAGCATTAAGTCCAAATGTAAACAGCTTGGGCTAGGAGTAAGGCAGAGTGTGGGGGCAGAAGGAAGCTGATTAGTAATTCAGATTTTATCTTGAATGAAAAGAGACTGATAGCTGGAATCCTGGCAATCTTCACCTTTTGTTGACCATCTGTACTGTGAGTTCCCCAGCAGAGAGCCAGCTCATTTGGGGACAGAAGAGCAGAAGGGCATAGCTTCTCATACGAGAGAAAAACCAAAAGCCACGCTAAACACCGTCAATTAAAATGCATTAGTTCTGTAGGAGCTGCCCATTAGAGTGTCGAGTGTGCACAGATGCTGCTGTTGCAAGCATGACACCGGTAATTAGGTATCACAAGTAGGAGGACTTCACACACTATTTAGCAAAAACATCACACTATTTTTCATAAACTCTTGCCATAACTTTAATTGTAGTGGAATTTCACCAATATTGGTCAAAAGAAATATTGCCGTTTTGCAACAGGCAGGACTGCTGCTTTCTAATTAGGTTTAAGACACATAACAAAATAGATGAGATTACAAAATATTAATAGAAGGGAGAAAAAGAAAGCATTATGCTATTATAAGTGTGTTAGTTATGATAAATGTCTGTACTTAGTCAAGAAAAATTAAAGCCCTATTTATTCTTATACATTTTCATATTCCCTGTCATTGCTGACTGATGGCTTGTCTTTTGAGTACGTCTGTAATGCTTTCAAATAAATAAAATAGGACTTGAATCTGCATCTCAATCGCTGCAGTATATTTTCATTTGCACTGTAACTTGTGTTGGAAAAATCTGTACTGCTTAAGAAACTGTCCCTCTCGTTCTTATTCTTAGTCTCTCTTTCTCAATTTCTCTTTCCTCCCCTAATACAGTATTTTTTTCACAAAATTCAGAAGAGAAACAATAAAATGAACCTGACCGATACGGAATCTGTGTGATATAGACTGGGTCACCCAGAATGAGATACTGTGAACAGGTCTCCAGTAGACTAGCATCACTTTTCTGAGAAGCGTCATACATACAGAAAGACCTTTTTCTTTCTCGATGTCTCAGGGAAAAGATAATGAAAGGGTAGAGTCCCTTTTCCTCCCAAATCTGAGGCTATATAAATGCAGAATCTGACAGTCCCAAACATCGACATATCACTACAAACCTCTCAAGGGAATGAGATGAGCAACATGCAGATTAATAGAAAAGGCAGAATAAATAAGTCTTTTGGGCATCCCCGATGCTTCCCTCCTGGTCCCTACACATCTTCTTCATAAGAGTTCTGTACATTACTCTCATTAGAACAACCTGTACAAGATGCTATATCTTTCAGGAAGAGGATCACGGTAAGGAAACAAAAATCAATGGCGAAATCTTCAAGAGGACAATCAGGCAGTCCCCAGGACAGTGAGGAGGCAAGGAAAACAACAGCTTGTAAAGCTTGACAAGCTGGAGTCAGATGTGCTTCAGGACTCCGTTGCCTGGCGTCTGCCTTTTCAAATAAGAACCTTGTTCTTCAGGGAGGCCACAGACCTGTTGTCTTCATTTTGGATGCATAAAGCTGCCCAAGGTAGAGGTCCAGAGTGATTTAGAGAGTACATTTCATACAGAAATGAGAACCAGACCACTGGGAAGACTAAAAATAGAATAAAATAAAATACTTCAGAATCTGTGAGCGTAGGTGCCTGTACATGTGAGTGTGTATTGGGAGCCATTGATGATATGTGTATAATCAATAATCCGGCAGCCTTGCACTGAGCTATTTAGCTACTAGCCAAAAAAAAAAAAAAGAAAGGGCTCAAGCAATAAATATATTTTATATTTGTTATCTATTTTGCTCTTAGAAAACAATAAAAATGTATTATTTTTTCAATAATATTTTCAAATTTTGTATGTTTGAGTCTATTTTTACAAATGAAGATATCAAGAAACTAAGACATTAAGCTATGTGACGTGTCTGATAGATATATCTCTAATCTTTAAAATCTTCAAACATATTCTAAATGTGTTCTACAAATTAGAGGTCAAATGGAAAAGATCACAAATGATACTTCAGGGGTTCTTATTGCATCTATGAGTACAGAACAGAAATTGAAGTGGCAACCTAATTGCTTTGAATACAAACACCATATTATTTCATTGGATTGGTATTTGCATAAGATGATTAGTCCTCTCACCAGTTGAAAGAAGCTATCAGTACTAAAGAAACAATTAAAAGTATTCTGATCCTATGAGGCGCAGGCTAGTAAAACTCACTCCCTCTTGGGAGGAAAGTGCTTGTCCATATGAGGTAAATTATTTCTCCAAGGGAGCCAAATGATGATAATGATTTTCAGAGGCCAAGTGATAACTCAGCGATGAGTAAAATTTTTCCATGGCAAGTATGAGTTTAGAGTATTTATAGATCCCCCTGAGCCTTTCACATTAGAAATATAGCAAATGGCCCAATAATTTGATATTTCTAAATCTAAGTGCATTTAGCCAACATATAGCTGGTTATTAGGGATAATAGCAATGTTTATGACATGAGTTTGCTGGCTCTGGACGTGTGCATCACATATATGCTTGCTGACATCATTTAAAGCTTTAAAACACAATATATTAGGATATGAGCTACTCAAGATTATATACACACACAAGGATAATTGAGTAATTATACATCTGTCATACACATCTATCTATGCACTCTCAAGAGTACAGCTAAAAAGTCTACTATCATTCAGTCAGAAATTTTGCAACTTGTCATAAAATATTCTTCCTTTGTTTTCATTGTGGAACTAACTACAGTAGATGCTGAGGTAACAACAGAAGAGTATTTGTTTCCAGTGTTTTCTCCAGTTTAGTATTTATTATTGGATCAATATCATTTGCAGGCCTTCTAAGTAAATTTACAAGTTTCTACAGGGTTGATGGGAAAATATGCCTTGTGGGCAGTGAGTGGGAACTTCAAATGATAGCAAGCAGTGAGTTTTCTCTGCTAGGATATTTAGTCTGGTATAGTCAATGAAAAAGAAAAACATAGCTGAGTCTTCAATAAAGCTTAAGACACAGTCTTCCTTCAAAATTACACTTTGATTGAAGTGCAAAGGTTCAAAGCTAAAACAGCTAAATATATAGGAGAGAAAATAGTCTACGTTCCCAAGTAATGAAAAATATATCAATTTATCACACACTATATATTCTTCTGGTTTGACTTCCATTCTTTATAAAAGCAAAAAAAATTGTAGATATCTTTCAAGGCAACTTGAGAAACTACTGAACACTCATATCAAGCACTGGTCCTGCATGTAAAATGGAAGAGAAAAAGGGGAGCTGGGTTTAAATAAGTAGTAACTGGCAAAATGTAATTTTTATATTAAAACTATAGAAATGACATAACATCACTGTGAACTATTATAGTCTTTCTTAAACATTTCTAATTAATTAATTTCTAATTAATTTCTCACTTATTATCAACTTTTGTAGATCCTTTGTATAGGGGGATGACTGCCAGGAAAAGTTATCTTCTCTATTTTTCAGACATTTTAAATAACATAGCAGTAAATGCAAAACATTCTAGCATATTAAAATGACTCTGAAACTTCTTAAAAGTTTTCATCAAAATATCCTATAATATCTCCCTTGTTAGTTTCTTCATGATTTTATTATGTTATGTTTCCATTAATTGGGGAATATGAGCTCACCATCATCTTCATATTATTCTCGCATTCTCTCCAAATATCATTCTCTTGTGTTTCAAAACAATTTCTTAAATAGGTTATTAGCTCTACTATTCCAGATGCTCTCAGAATAACCTCTTTCTGGATAAAATAATAAAAAATGAATCATCCAGAAGAATAAGCTTATAGGAACCAGCAGAAAAATTCTATAAGAGTATTGAAAAAGGAATGATGTTATCAAATATTTTAAAAAGTATTATAAAGCTATGATAATTTAAAGGCTTTGTCTTTGTATTATGTCACATGTTAATATAAAATTAATATAGGATAATTTTGGCATTTAAATTTAACAGAGACAATATTGGTGACTCAATAAATGATACAGAGGTGGCTGGCTAACCATTTATTAATAGAGAAGCAATTAAGCCAGTTTTCTTACCTTATTTTCATGGGTTTATAAAAATTCATGTAGTTCAATGACATAGAGTTAAAATAAAAGCAAAAGATAACATAGAATTAGTAAAAAAAATGAAAGATATCTAATATACTAAGTGAAAAAAAGAAAGATGTAGAACATATACAAGACTATGTTTTCAATATACTGATTTATGTGTCTGTGTGTTTGTACACACATTAGATGTTTCTGAAAATCCCAAAATGAGGTGAACATGGTTGACAACAGTGGGGGCCAGAAATAAAAAGGTATGGTGGGCTTAGACAAATGACGTGCTTTTCTTAATACAATAATTTGTAATTATTGAAATTCTTAGCCTTAATGTATAGATTTTAATAATAATTGTTTTATTTCAAGGGAGTACAAATGTTTTAGGTTACATGGATTGCTTTTGCAATGCTTGAGTCTGGAGTATAGATGTGCCCATCACCCAAATAGTGTTCATTGTACCCATTAGGTAGGTTTTCACCCATCCCCTTCTCGTCCCTCTCCCCTGCTTAATTTCCACTGAGTTTTACTTCCCTCAGTGGACATGTGTCCTCATCGGTTAGTTCTAATTTAATAGTGAGTACATGTGATGTTTGCTTTTACATTCTCAAGATACTTCATTTAGGGGAATGATCTGCACTTAGATCCAGATTATTGGAAAAGGTATTAATTTATTTTTTTGTATGGCTGAGTAGTACTCTATGGGAGATACACACACACACACATTCACACACACCACATTTTATTAATCCGATCATGATTTGATGGGCACTTGGGTTGATTCCACATCTTTGCAATTGTGAATTGTGTTGCAATAAACATTCGAGGGCAGATGTCTTTTGATAAAAAGTCTTCTTTTCTTTGGGTAGAAACCCAATAGTGGAAATACTGGATTGAATGGCAGATCTACTTTTTCTTCTTTGAGGAATCTTCATATTGTTTTTCACAGGACTTGCACTAATTTGCACTGCCACTAACAGTGTGTAAGTGTTCCTTTCTCCTTGCATCCATGCCAACATCTATTGGTTTTGGACTTTTTAATAAAAGCCATTCTTACTGGGTTTATGAGATATCTCATTGTGGTTTTTATTTGCATGTTCCTATTAGAGACATTGAGCATTTTTTCATTTATTTGTTGGCCGTTCGTCTTTCTTCTTTTGAGAAGCTTCTGTTCATGTCTTTTGCCCATTTTCATCTGTGCAGAAGCTTTGTAGTTTAATCTAATCCCATTTATTAATTTTTGTTGTTGCCATGATATTCATTGGTGTCTTGGTCATAAATTCTTTGCCCAGGCCAATATCTAGACCAGTTTTTTCTACATTTTTCTCTGGAATTCTTGTGGTTTCATACTTTGGATGTAGATATTTTATCTGTCTTGAATTAATTTCTATGAGTGGTGAGAGGTAGGCTTCCTGTTTCATTATTTTACACGTGGCTATCAAGTTTTTCCCACACCATTTATTGCATAGGGCTTCTTTTCCTCAGTGTGCATTGTTGTCTGCTTTGTTGAAGATCAGTTGATCGTAGGTAGATGGTTTTATATCTGGGTTCTCTGTTCTTTTCCATTGATCTATATTTCTATTTTTGTACCAGTACTATGCTCTTTGGCTTACTGTAGCCTTGTAGTATAGTTCGAAGTCTGATAATCACCTTCAGATTGGTGATTGTTTTTCCATTTGTTTGTATCCTCAGTGATTTCTTTCCTCAGAGTTTTGTAGTTCTCCTTGTAGAGATATTTCACCACCCAGGTAAGTATATTCCTGGTATTTTATTTTCTTTGTAGCTATTGTGAATGGTATTGAGTCTTTGATTTGACTCTCAGCTTGACTGTTATGGAATATAGCAATGTTGCTGATTTATGTACATGATTTTGCATACTGAGACTTTACTCAATTTATTTATCAATTCCAGGAGATAGAGACACTTGGTGGGACATTTGGGGTTTGCTTTTGTTTATTATATGGTCAATCACATTTATTGATTTACATATTAACCATCCTTCATCCCTGGGATGAAGCCCACCTGGTCCTGGTGAATTATTTGTTGTCATGTGCTGTTGAATTCGATTTGCTGGAATTTCATTGAGGATTTTTGCATCTATATTCATAAATGATATTGATCTGTAGTTTTAGTTTTTGTTTTGTACTTTCCTGGCTTTGTTACCAAGGTGATACTGGCTTCACAGAAGGGATTCCCTCCTTCTCAATATTATGAATTAATTTCTGTTTTATGGGTACCTGATCTTCTTTGTAGGTCTGATAGAAACAGTCTGTGAATCCATCTGGTCCAGGGCTTTTTTTTTGTTGTTGGGAGGTTTTTTTTTGTTGTTTTTTTTTTTGTCACTATTTTGATTTCACTGCCTATTTTTGGTCTGTTCAGGAGTTCCCTTTCTTCCCTGTTAAGTCTTATGAGATTGTGTGTTTCCAGGAATTTACCCATTTCCTCTACGATCTCTCATTTAAACATGTAGAGATTAACATAATATTCATGGATGGTGTTTTGTATTTCTGTGGTATCTGTTGTAATGTCACCTTTTTTATTCCTGACTGCGCTTATCTGGGTCTTTTCCCTCCTGTTCTTGATTAATCTAACAAGAAGTCTGTTGATTTTGTTTATCTTTTCAAAGAACCAAATTTTTTTTAATTAATCGTTTGTATATTTTTTTGTTTGATTTTTCAATCTATTTAGTTAAGGTTTGATTTTTGAGAATTATTTTCTTATGCTGGCTTTGGGTTTGGTTTGATCTTCCTTTTCTAGTTTCTTAATGTGTGACATTAGGTTGTTAATCTGTGATCTTTCTGTGTTTTTGATGTAGGCATATAAGACTATGAATATTCCCCTGAGGAATGCTTTTGTTGTGCCCCAAAGATTTTGATAGCTTGTGTCCCCTTTTCATTCAGTTCAAAAAAATTTTTTTGATTTCTGTCTCAATTTTATTCTTGACATTCAGCAACAGGTTGTTTAATTTCCATTACATTGTGTGGGTTTGAGTATTTCCCTTGTGATTGATTTCTAGTTTTATTCTGCTGTGGTCTGAGAAGGTACATGGTATGATTTCAATTTGTTTGAATTTGTTGGGACCTGTTTTATGGCCTAAGATAATGATCAACCTTGGGGACCATCCCATGTGCTGCTGAGAAGAATATGTATTTGGTAGTTTGGGGGTAGAATGTTCTGTAAATGTCTGTTAGGTTCATTTGATTTAGAGTTTGGTTTAAGTCCATTGTTTCTTTATTTTCTGCTTTGATGATTTGTTGAGCTTTGATGGTGGGATGTTGCAGTCCCCGGCATTTACAATGGTGCTATTTATTTCTTTGCTTAACTCTAGTAAAATTTGGTTTATGTATCTGAGAGCTCCTGGTTGGGTGCGTACATATTTACGATTGTTATATCTTCTTGATGCATTGTTCCCTTTACCATTATATAGTGACCCTCTCTGTCTTTCTTTACCTTTGTTGACTTAAAATCAATTTTATCTGACATGAGAATGGCTACCCCTTCTCTCTTTTGATTTCCATTTGCATGAAATATTTTTTTTCATCTTTTCACACTGAATCTGTGTGTATCTTGTGGTTTAGTTGTGTTTCCTCAAGACGGCAGATAATTAGGTTGCATTTTTTCATCCATTCAACCAGCCTATGTCTTTTGAAAGGTGCATTCAGTATGTTAACCTTAAATGATAGCATTGATATGCGGGATGTTGGTCTGTTCACCCTGTTGTGTAGTCCCATATTGCTTTGTTTTACCTCTTGTTCTATTGTTTTATAAAAGTTGTGAGTTTGGCATTTTTAAAGGTGATTTTACACTGGTGGGTATCTGTTGTGCTAATTTGTTAATAAGGCTATTCTGAGTATTTTGTGCAGGGCAGTGCTGGTCATGGCAAATTCTGTCAGCATTTGCTTATCTAGAAAAGACTTAATTTCTCTGTCAATTGTGAAACTTAGTTTTGCAGCATACAAAATTCTAGGCTGCCAATCTTTCTGTTTAAGGTAATTGAAGATGGTGCCCCAATCCCTTCTGGCTTGTAATGTTTCCACGGAGAAGTCTGCAGTTAGCCTGATGTGTTTTCATTTGTAGGTTATCTGATGTTTTCATCTTGCTGCTTGTAGAACTTTCTCCTTCATTTTTACTTTGGCCAGGTTAATTACTGTGTGCCTTGGAGATAAACTATTTGCTATAAATCTTCCCAGTGTTTGATGACCGTCTTGTATCTCTATGTCTGAATTTCTGGTAATAGCAAGGAAATTTTCCTCAATAATTTCCTCCAATACATTTTTTATGCTTTTAGCTCTTTCTTCTTCTGCCTCATAGAGACCTATAATTCAAATGTTAGTTTGCTTCACTTAGTCCCATATCTCTCTCAGTGATTGCTCAGACTATTTTATACTCTTCTCTGTCTCTTTGAATGACTGGGTTATCTTGAAAGCCTTGTTTTCGAGCTCTGAGATTCTTTCTTCTCCTTGGTTTAGCCTGTTGTCAAAGCTTTCAACTGCATTTTGAAATTCCCTGAATGACTCTTTCATTTCTTTATGTTCTATTATATCCTTTCTTATGTTGTCCAGCTCTCTAGTGACTTTTTCATTTTTTTTTATTGATTTCCTGAAATTTTTTTGGCTCCTTTTTGTTGATTTTCAACTTTCTCTTCAATTCCATTCATCTTATTTGCCATCCATATTCTGAATTCCATTTCTGTCATTTTGACAATTTCCTCGTGTGTAGAATCCACTACTGTAGCTCCATTGTGTTTCCTTGGGAGTGTCAAACTATTTTGTTTTTTCATGTTGCCAGACTTCTTTTGCTGGTTTCTTCTCATCTGGCTCCTCTTCTCTTGGCTTTGGACTAATAGGATTGCAGGGCACCTGCTCTCCTTTGCTGGGGACTCTCTTAAATCCAGTCCAGAAGTGACAGCTGCTCTGGGCTCGGGGGTCCTGAGTGAAGTGTTGGAACTCAGAGAGTTTCTACCTGTCTAGTGGTCATGGTGGGGACTCAGTGATGGGGTCTTGAGGTCTAGGCACAATTCTGGAGTTTCAGGGGTTGAGTCACAGGCCTGGTTGGGACCCTGGAGCTACAGGGGCATAGCCTCAGACTTAGGAACAGCGAGAGCTTCAGAGCTGGCTCTGGGGATTTTGGGTGTAGAGCCACCCATATGAGGGGGTGTTCCACCAGCGTAGGGGCCACGGATGACCAATTGTGCAGGCAGGAGTTTTTCTCAGCAGCCCAGGGTCTATGTAGGTGGGCTGGAGCTACTGGCTGGCCAAGGTTCTCCTCCCACACCTAGGATCCACTGAATTAGTCACCCCAGGCTTCCCAATTGAAGCCTGTGGTGTCTGAGCTCCTTTTCTGTTCAGCTCCCATGCTGGGCTGGAGGTGTGCTCAACCCCCAATGACAAGGTATGACATGGGGGAGTATCTGTTCCCTCTCCAGCCCAGAGAAGGTGAGGAAAAGGCTACTACTAGAAGGCTGGGTCCTGAGCAGACCTGGCTTCATGCACCCGAGCTATCAGGATGGCATCGATTATGGAAACCTGGATTCGTAGGCACCAGATCTCTGCTACACCTGGTCTCTGGTGGAATGTCTCTGCACAAACCCTGAGCAGAAAAATAAAAATTTAACACTAGTTAATAAAACAAGAAAATGTGGTCTACTTCAAGATTTCCCACATGATATTATCCTTTCACATATAATCTACTACTCATTAGATAATCATAATGATACTAAAATTCTCACTGCCTTTATTCATATGTACTATACAATACCTTTTGTTAGTAAAGTGTGTTTCTTGAAAATATATAACAACCTTAGAGGAAATTATGACAATTTGGTTTTTTTTTAATTGACACACATTAATTGCACATGTTTATGGAGTTACAGAGTGATGTTTTGATATGTGTATACATTGTATAATGATCAAATCATGGTATTTATCATATCCATCTAGTTATTTTGAAACATATGCTATAATATTGTTTATTATGGTCACCTACTTTGCTATAAAACACCAGGACTTATTCCTATCTAACATTAAGTATGTACCCCTTGACCAATTTCTCCTTAACATCCTCTCTGCCCTTCTTAGCCTCTGGTAATCAGTATTCTATTGTGTACTTTTATGAGATCAGAAATCCTTTCACTTGCAGAAACATGGATGAATCTGGGGGACATTTTGCGAAGTGAAATAAGCCAGGCTCAGAAAGACAAATACAGCATGAGCTCATTCGTTTGTGGAATTTAAAAAAAAAAAATCTGCCATATTTTAAGCAATTGAGAAGATAAACTTTGGGTATTGGACATTTAATATGTAGAAATTAAAATGATTCATTTATTTTAGACACTCAAAAATGTTTACTTTCTCAAGTTTGTCATTGAAAATTTCCTCGTGTCTCCTCAAGGGCCCAGGCCATTTCACTGAATACAAGCATGTGCTTAATCTTAACCTAATTGTAAGGACCTTTCCTCTGAAGGGCTCAAAAAGGAACCAAGAATGCTTAGTGTAAAACTATTCTTTCCCAGCTCCAGCTTTTCACTAGCAAATGTGATACGGAGTCATTAGATACTCCCTTCTTCCTTGCTGAATAACCTCAACACAATCACTTGCCATAAGACTCATTAATCCTATTTTCTAGAATTTTTAGTGGTTCACCCAAGAAGCCCTAAATTTTTAGTCCTTCACATCCAGTTCTCCTATTCTGTTCCCATGTGTCTTCCTTCTTTACCTCCTGTAACCTCTCCACTGTGCCCTCTGGAAAGCAGAGTTTATTGCATATCCTCTTTGTGCTCTATGTCCTTAACCTCTTCTCCAGCATCCCTTTGCCTTCTTGCTCCAATTAAAACCTGGCTGTTCCCTGAGGACTCTATTTCTCCTGTGTCTTTCTCAACTAGTGGAAATTCTCTCTCCATAAGTCATACTACTAGACCTAGCACAGGGTCCTTTACTCCTCATTTTTTTCTTCTAGCCCTCACCCTCTCTTCCCTAAAGCTCTTAAGCTTTGAATTCAATGTCTATAGACTATAACGCCAATAAATCATCCTTATGACAAACTTCACGTTTTCTTGCACTCATGTTTCAAGAACTTCATTTCTTTGTTCTGTCTCTTCAACACTGATCCATACTTAACTTTTTGTGATTACAATGTTTACATAAACAATCATACCCTTACTATGGAAGAGATTCTCAAGTAGCTGAACAGCTATCTTCCAATGACTCTGTCCTTCAGTTGGTTAGGTTGCTCCTTTCCATGGTTGTGCTTAGACTGGATTGTTACTAATAACCGTGACTCTTTCTTTTTTTATTAGGGTTTATAAAATGATGATATATATATTTTTAACTTATTTTAAAAATTCTAGTCTTTTTTTTCCAGCTGACTCTCTCATCCACAACGTCCAGCAATCATTGTCTTTTCTTGCTTTGTCATAGTCAAACTCCAGCCTGGGTTAAATGCAAAATTCTGTTCAGCCCTAGTTTGTACCATGCAACTGAATGTGGCTGAAGAAAAAACACACAACCACGTTTACTGTTCTCACTTTAAATTTAGAATAATTAATGTCAAGTGAGACTTTAGTCTTGCAGACAAAAGCAGTATACACCTCTATTCTATGTAATCTCTCTCTATACTAGAAGGCTACTTCACACCTTCTCCTCTCTTCTCCAGTCTACACCTCCACACCATCCTTCTTATGCTCAGCTAAGAAGTCTACTTATTTCAATGATAAACTACAAGAATTAGAAGCAGACTTTCACGGAGTTCCCCCTTCCTAACATACAATCATCTGCAACTATTTCCACTGTGTACTCTGCCTTCTTTCTACTTTCTACAGATGAATGAATTGTACTAGATCCTATTTCTTCTCACATACTTAAGGACATAGTTCCTTCAAACCTCTTCTCTCCTAAATCACCATTAACTATGTGTTTTCAAGATAGTTCCCATAAACATAAAACAGGATAATTTTCTCCTGTATTAAACAATAAAATTAACAATGCAAAAAATCTTGCTTTGATGTCACAACACCCCATAACCAATGCCTTGTAACCATTACAATAAAACTTCTCAAAAAAGTTGCCAATCTCTAATCTTCTCATCACAATCTCATATTCTTTCATAAATTCAATTTAAGAAGGATTTTCTCAACGCATCTCCCTATATATTTTTTATCAAGTAATTAATCATCTTCACATGACATATTCAGTCCCTCTTGACCTCTCAGCAGCATATGACAAAGTTAATCATTTCTGCCTTTGCAACTTTTTATTCACATGGTTTCCATAGTCTCCTTTTGGTTCCCTGATTCACTGGCTCCTCCTCCTAATTCTTTTTGTGAATTTCTCTTCAGGTTAAATTTCTTTCTGTTGGAATGTCCCAAGATTTTGTTTTTGACCTTTATTTTTCTCTATCCATACCCATCCTTTGATTATTTTATTCAGTCTCATAGTTTTAAATAGCATCTACATATTGGTAACTCACAAATATATATATTTCTATTTTGAACCTTGCCCTGAATTTCTGATACAGATTTGCCTGCTCAAATCTCCCATTTGAATGGCTTCAAAAATCTGAAACTTATTGTATGCAAAACTGAAGTCAAGATATTTCTCTCTCCATAAATCTAGCATTCTCCCCCTCAATTTATAGCAACTACATCCTCCGCTTACTCAGGTCAAGGCCCTTGGAGTTATTCTTGACCCTTTTCAAATCACCAGTGAAACAATAGTAGTCCAAGAACAATAGTAGTCCATAATTTCTTACCTGGATTATTGCCAAGACTCTTCCCTGAACCCTAAACTTTCCTCTCTGCCCCCCTTATATTGTATTTTCAACATAGTAATTATAATAATCCTATTAAAATATATGATAGATTTCATTTTTCTACTTAAAGCCTCCATTGGTTCCCCAGTTCAGTTGGAATTCAAGTCAAAGTCTTTAACATAGCTTACAAAAGCCCTCACACTCCGGATTTCCCTCTGATTCCTTCTCCTACTACGTTTCTTGTTGCTTATTTGGCTTCACTGGCTTTCTTACTCTTGTCAGACTTGCCCTTGCCTCAGGGACTTTTTCTTGTGCTGCTTTCCCTACCTGAAAATTTATTATGCTGTATATTCACAAGGCTCGTTTCATCACCCCCTTTAAGTCTTTGCTCACATATCACCTTGTTTCAGTGAGGCTATTCCTGGCAAGCCTGTATAAAATGTCAACACATTCCTCAGCCGACAGCTCTTATCTATTTCCCTGTTGTTTCTTTCTTTCCAAATCACCTTTTCTAATATATAATAAAATTATTATTTTTTTAGCGCTAGTTTCACTTCCCATAATAAGTATGATGTATGAAAGTGGGATGATTTTTCACTTGTGTCCCTTGTTGAGATGATGTATGTCACTTTTATAAGTATATTATTTTTGTTGTTTACTAAATGTAAAGCAAATATCTAATACTGGGGAAACAAATTTGAGAAGAGTAGGATCAGTTTAGTGATATACCAAAAGCTACAGTACTTTGTAAATTTAGCTACTGTTCCAGGCACGGAGGTTAGATGAGGTGTCTTAATCCTTTGTTCTCTAGAAGACATGAGCTGTCACACTGGAAGAAAATAATTATAATATTTTTTTAACTTTGACACTAAGCTCCTCAAGGTGTAGGACTGAATATTCATAAATTTAATTACAAATTATCTAATATATTTACCCAATTAATAATTTTTAGGCATTTCTTTTGAATATATTGATGTCCAGAGATGATAAGGTACACCTCTGAAAGTCCACTGAGTGTATTAACAAAAAGAGCTAAAGGGTTGAATATATAAAAACTACTCCACCTCAGATATGCAATATGTTGTAAAGATTGATTCAATTTGTTTAATTATTTTGAATTATTTTTTCAACATTTGATTCTTAAAAATTACTTCTGTTTTTTAATCACTTACATGTTATTTATTAAAATATCTCAAATGACAACTCATTCACTGAAGTCAACTGTTCTGAGTTTATAACACATATTTCATTTAATCATCTTTCTTTAATTAATTTTGGTCTTATTAATCTCTTGTTCTTTCAAATGCATGTCTGAAATTTCTTTTAAAGTAATCTCTCTAATGATAAACCATTTGTTAAATGATCTCAAGCAATTTGTAAAATTTATATACAGATGACCCTTTTACAAATCTGTTGAAGTTTAATAATCCCATAAACATAATAGCTGGTATTAGACAATGTGAGAAAACTGACTTTGGTTATTTTTAGCCAACACAATGTCTTAATTAAATCACTCTATAGTCAATGCAATTAATTGCCTTGCTGTAGAATATAAATGGTTGAAAATAATGGACAGGCTGGGGCCAAAATCAATATAAGGGATGTATGTATGTGTGTACATGCGCACATGTGTGCATATATGTATTTATAGTCTGTATAGACACAATTATATAAAAACTTATATGAAATGATGTACATTTATATATTGATTTATGTTGAGATTTCACTCGATGATTAGTAATATGTTCTCTCAGTGATTCATGATATGACAAATGAGTGATATTTAGTCCTTCAGCTATTTTTCAGAAATATTATGCACTAATATGAAGTGGATTGTCACCTATCAGATGAGGTTTGACTATCATTTCACCTGTCCCTGGCTGAAAAACACTACTTAATATTCCACTATCAGTGACTCATTATTCCAGTTAATGCTTTTCTCCTATTAAAATAAGAATACTCCATTGTGAAAGAGAAATATATTATGCATTATTCAGCTGTTAATCAATTCCACAAAAAGTATCTTGTATTTGTGTTTAATATCTCAATTCGGCTTAGGTTACCTTATCAATATTCTGAGTTTATAGTGAGTAGTAATGAAAATCATTATTTGTATTTTTTATACAGGCTAGAAACTCACAGAACCAGGTCACCCTCTGTGGAAAATTGATGTGAATGGGGCATGACAGTAAGAGAGTAAGAGTGCCCAGAGGCGTATGTAAGGGGACAATGGGTCAGGGATGGTGGCAGCAGTTGGGTGTGCACTGAACACAGCTAGAGAGGTAGGTTACAAAGGTGGAAGAGAGGATGCCAAGAGTTACTGTGGCATATTTAATTATTTAATCTAGTGCTTTCCCTGCACGACTGCATACCATGACACTCATGAAAGTAATAAACATAATTATTAATATTATTTATCTTCTTCTACTCTCCCTGAGACATTGGTAGATTTGCAAATGTCTTCTAGCAGGAAAACATAACCATTAGAAAAGCTAATTAAAATCTGGGATTTTTATTTGGCTTGAAACCTTCACAGGTGTCAATCTTTCTTAATTAAGAACACAGTGAAAAAACATCCATATTACTGTAAGCCATTTTGTGCACTGTGAAATTACTTTTTCTTTTCAAGAAAATGTGAAGTCATTTCTTTTTCTTAACAGACATTCCAGATATTTTAAAAGGATATTTCCTTGAAAAACCACAAAATTCAAAAGGATTTCTTTGAAGTATTTTCACTTTTATAAGCACAAAAAAAGGCAAATATACAAATATATACATGTCTTTGTATGTATGTGGAAAAAATAAATATATATTTCTATAGATATACACTTAATATAGATACACATGTAAATAGAAATTGAACTTATATGTATATATTTAAATATGCATATTATGTGATTTAATTTTACTCACTGAAATATCACTGCTATGTTTTCAAGGAGCTCAGACTACTTTATGTATATCTAATTAATCCTCAGTACTTCTTCAGTGTAAGTAATAAAGCACAATTAGCTCCATTATATTCTGCTAAGGAGAAAAAGAATCAAATATATAACACCAGAAAAACTTCTTTTTGTTACTCGGACTCTTCATCTGTAGGATGGGTACAATAATGTCCTTCTTATGAGGCTCTTGTAAAAATCACATAAAATAAAAGTTTGTAAAAAAATAGCGTAATAACTGGTTTATAGTAAACATTGAAAAAGTAATAAATATTTTTAGCATAATTATGCAAAAGATTAAGTAATGAAGATCAGATCAGAACTAAATGAACTGGAAAACAAACAAGAAAAAACAATACAAAGAACCAACCAAAAGATAAACAAAATCGACAGACCTCTTGCTAGATTAACCAAGAACAGAAGAGAAAGGAACCAAATAAGCTCAATCAGAAATGAAAAACATGATCTTACAACTGATACTGCAGAAATACAAAACACCATCCATGAATACTATATAAATTTTTATGCACATAAATGAGAGAACACAGAGGAAATGGACAAGTTCCTGGAAACACACCACTTCCCAAGCATCAACCAGGAAGAAATAGAACTCCTGAACAGACCAATAACAAACAGTGAAATAGAAACTGTAATAAAAACTTTCCGACAAAGAAAATCCCTGGACCAGATGGATTCACAGCCTGTTTCTATCAGACTTGCAAAGAAAACCTGGTACCCATAATACAGAAATTATTCCACAATACTGAGAAGGAGGGAATCCTCCCAATTGATTCTATGAAGCCAGTATCACCTTGATGCCAAAGACAGGAAAGGACACAACCAAAAAAGAAAACTGCAGACCAATGCCCCCGATGAATAAAGATGAAAAAATCCTCAATAAAATACTAGTAAACCGAACTCAACAACACATCAAAAATAAATAAATATGTAAATAAATAATCCACAAGGATCAAGTGGGCTTCATCCCAGGAATGGTTCAACATATGTAAATCAATAAATGTGATTCTCCACATAAACAAAAGCAAAAACAAAGACCATATGATGATCTCAGTAGATGCAGAAAAGCATTTGACAAAATCTAGCACCCTTTCACAATAAAAACCTTCAACAAACTAGTCATAGAAGGAATAATCTCGGAATTATAAAAGCCATGTTTGACAGACCCAACATCATACCAAAGGGGGAAAAGTTGAAAGCATTCTTCCTAAGAACTAGAACAAAACATGAAGGCCACTATCATCATTTCTATTTAACATACTGCCAGAAGTCCTAACCAAAACAATCAGGCAAGACAGGAAATAAAGAGTATCCAAATCAGAGAAGAGGAGGTCAAATTATCACTCTTTGCTGATGATATTATCTTGTATCTAGGAAATTCCAAATGTTCCACCTAAAAGCTCCCGGAATTGATAAATAAATTCAACAAGTCTCAGGATACAAAATCAGTGCATGTAAATCAGTAGCATTTCTATATCCCAATAACAGTCAAGCTAAGTGTCAAATCGAAGACTCAGTACCATTCACAATAGCTAAAAAGAAAACAATATACATAGGAGTATACTTAACCAAAGAGGTGAAAAATCTCTACAAGGAGAACTGTGAAACTCTGAGGAAAGAAATCACAGAGCATACAAATAAATGAAAAAATATATCATGCTCATGGGTCAGTAGAATCAACATTGTTAAAATGTCCATACTACCTAAAGTGATTTACAAATTCAATGCAATCCCAATCAAATTACCAATGTCATAATTCACAGATCTAGAAAAAATAATTCTATGCATCATTTGCAACCAGAAAACAGCCCAAATAGTTAAAGCAATCTTAAGCAAAAAGAACAAATCTGAAGGCATAACATTATCAGACTTTGAACTATATTACAAGACTATAGTAACCAAAACAGTGTGCTATTGGTACAGAAATAGACATAGACCAATGGAACAAAACAGAGAACCCAGATATAAAACCATCTACCTACAATCAACTGATCTTCTAGAAAGAAGACAGCAATGTATACTGAGGAAAAGAAACCGTATTCAATAAATGGTGTTGGAAAAACTTGATAGCCACATGCAGAAGACTGAAATAGGACCTCTACCTGTCACCACTCACAGAAATTAATACAAGATGAATAAAAGACTTAAATTTAAAGTATGAAACTATAACAATTCTATCAGTCTAAGCAAGGAATTTATAACCAAGACTCAATGGAAATAATGGCAACAACAAAATATAATAAATGAGCTTTGATTAAACTAAAAAGCTTCTGCACAGCTAAAGAAACAGTCAACAGAGCAAACAGACAACCTATAGAATGGGAGAAAATATTCACAAGCTGCACATCCAACAAAGGGCTAATATCCAGAATTGATAAAGAACTCAAGCAAGTCAGCAAGAAAAAAAACAAACGATCCTATTAAAAAGTAGGCAAAAGACATCAACAGAATCTTCTCAAAAGAAGAAAGAAAAATGGCCAATAAACATATGAAAAAATGCTCAATGCCATTAATCATCAAGGAAATTCAAATTAAAACCAAAATGAGATATCATCTTACACCAATTAGGATGGCTATTATTAACAATTCTGAAAACGATAAATGCTGGCATGGATGCAAAGAGGAAGGAACACTTATACAGTGTTGGTGGGGCTCCAAATTCACAGAATCCTTTTGAAAACAGGATGGAGATTCCTCAAAGAGCTAAAGTAGGCCTATCATTTGATCCAGCAATCCCACTATTGGATATCTACCCAAAAGAAAAGAAGACTTTTCATCAAAAAGATACCTGCACTCAAATGTTTATTGCAACACAATTCAGAATTGCAAAGATGTGGAAATAACCGAAGTGCCCACCAAATCATGATTGGATTAATAAAACGTGATATATGTATACTATGGGGTACTACTCAGCTATAAAAAATGAATTAAAATCTTTTGCAACAATTTGGACTGAACTGGAGACCATTATCCTAAGTGAAGTACCTAAAGAATGGAAAAACAAACATCACATGTGCTCATTACTAAACTGGAACTAACTGATCAGCACACATGTGCATGAGGGAAGTAAAACTCAGTGAACATCAACTGGGGGGAAGATGGAGGAGAAGAGGAGGAAAAAATCTACCTAAGAGGCACAATGAACACTATTTCGGTGATGAACACAACCATAGCCAGAGTTAAGCCTGTGACCTAAAACATTTGTACCCCCTTAATATTTTGAAATAAAAAACAAAAAAACTTAATTGACTTACCCCAATTCTTTTAAATTGTATTGTGTCTAATAAAACTAGCAGTGACCTCAATTTTCTTTACCAAGTCTCTTTTAAAAATAAGACAAAAACAAGAACAAAACCTTAACGGCATTAATTGGCACATATGAAGGTCTGTAAAACTGTTCTTTGTCTTCTGATGCAAGATTTTAACAAAACCGTTGTTTAAAGTAACTTTGTTAAAATTTTTTGAGAATTTTAATGAAAAATTTCAAATTATCTTAATTCCAGTTACCTAGTTTTGTTAAAAAATAATAAACAACATTTCTTATCCTATCAGGAGTTGACTTATTTATCCTATCTACTAATCTAATAAAGGATCTATTCCAAATATGCACGATGTAATTTAGATTTACTCTAAATACAATGTATTGAAAAATTAAGAGATACTATCATTAATACCCTCTCCCTGAAGATATGGCACAGCCAGCTGTTGCTGGCATGCTGGTTAAAGATGTATTTGCTAATATTCTTAATATATAATTCTTATGCCTATGTATGAATACTCCTTTCACGGATATTTCTTTTGATGTCTTTAATATAAAATGGCACTCTATTTTTGCCTAGTATCCAAGTTTAGTTCCTTAAAACACTTGCTACATATCAACAGCCAAATTATAAATGGATTCTCCCCCTAAACCTAGGTAATAAATGGGTGTCTTTTTGCAGCCCCTTTAATGAAAGATTTGCAATGAGAAATTAGTGATATAATTCTCAAGAAGATAAGTTACTGTAATCTAACAGATGGAATTCACAATTTTTCTGATTCCATTGGCGATTGGCTTGGCTAGAGATCTTTATTAGTAAAACTCCTCAGTATTTTCTTATATGTGGAATATTTTTCTGAGAGTATTAATAAATAGAAAGACTGAATGTCAGAACCAGTGATAAGAATGACAGTATCAATAAAAAAGTACTAATTTTATAAATAACTTACTCAACTTTGCTGTTTACTGATGGATTTGAGTCTGCGACATATGTGGGGTAAAATCTAGGGGATTGGGGGGGAGAGAGCGAGAGAGAGAAGAGAAAAAGTCAGAGAGAGAGAGAATGTGCGTACTCGCACACTCCAAGAGTAATTATGAATGCCATTTGGATATATTGAGGAATGACTACAATGACAGACATGTGCAGAATAACAACCTCTTATTGGTCTCCACAACGTCCTTGCAAATGTACAAAGATTTATCAAAAAATAGTGCAAATATATGATCACACTAAAGTAGCATGAAAATAAAATAGAAATGAAATTTTTTGTATATTTGTTTTGGCCAGAGCTGACTGTTAAGTAATTGGAAAGGAGAAAGAATGATCATGTACAGAAATCAGCTACTATATGTAAGAATGCAGAGATACCAGCGCGTCACCTCAATTGTGATCCTGTGTCATGTGACGGTGTTTTCTGAAACAAAACACAAATCTCTTCAGCAGATCTCGATTCTTCCCCTAACCATTTAGCCTCTGAGGGGCTGGGGGATCCCTAAGCAGCTTTCCTCACTGAACTTTTGGTTGAATTTTTAGAGAAAATGTTCATATTCCTCTAATCAGAATTTCTGGCTCCTTCCTCTAATGCCAAAGTGTCTCTTTTATGCACCTATTATTGTGCTCTTAATGTCGATATCTCGCAAAATTATAAAATAAGAAAGTTGGCTATTTCAAGTTCAATTGACATTTTTTTCCCCTTTATAGCTGAATAAAGTGAGGTCTTAAACCTGGGATTCATTTAAAAATATTGAGCAAATCAGGTTTAAAAAAACCCAAAAAACTAATGAAATACTCAAAATACCCTGGATTTTGAGATTGGTCATTTCCCCCTTTGAGAAAAACCACATTTCTATTTTTTACCCCCATTTTCAGGCAGAAATTGTTACTCTGCTCAGATATAACACAATCCTCACTTGTCTCATGATTTTACAAGTATGTGTACAGTGAAAATTTCTAAGCTGTTAATGGGAAAATCCTAGGAAAGAAATGGCGATTTAGTAACTTTGCTACAATCAGCCATAACCTTGCCTCTGATTTGATACTTTAAGCGCTAGGACGAATCTCCGTATGTGACCTTCTATAGGAAAACAGCCTGTTGCTTGGCAAGAATGGCAGCATCTTGAATGGAGACCTCCGTGATGACCTATGCTTGACTCTCACGTACCAAGGTGTTCTGCAGTAAGGTCTTTAAGTAATGCTTATAGCCTACATAACCCCTCATAAAGATGTTTATCTAACCTTCCCAGTGGACATGAATCTTGGCAAGAAAGTCTAAAGACATCACTGGCTACACATATTTTACTTGAAAAGCTTGATACCATAAAAAGTACTTTCTGGAGTGCAGTGCAGGGATCCACCATCTCACAGCCACCCGAGACATTGTTTCTGTTCCTAAGTCCCTATTAAATATTTATTTTCTGAGAAACTGTATTTTTCAGCCTCTTTCTTTGATCTCTCATTTCCTCTGCTTTTAGGAGTGGGTTTGCATATACTTGCTCACTGCAGAACACCCTTTCACTACCGTTTTATTAACTTATATCTCAGCTTATTCCAGAAAAGATTTTAAATGGCATTCAGGCTCAGGAATCCTGAATTGTAAAGGCAGAAAATTAAAGAAAAATTTGAGAGAGCGAGAGAGAGAAGAGATCCTTTCGTAGAGGATTTAAAAACAAAACAGAAAATGAGAAGGACACTTACAATGCAAAACTTCCCTCGTTCTCCTTCTCTTTCTTGCAGCCACAGATCTTAAACAGGGTCCTCAAATCACAGAGCTGCCCAAAGGAGATGGTGAATTACTCTGAGGAGAAACAACAATAATCTCTTGTGAATATGTTAGAAACCCAGAAAGCCTCCCAGACCCATGGGAATAATGATTTCTGAAGATAATATAACAAGACAATCATGGAAAATGTGGAAATTATAATATAACTTACTAACATTGGAGAATGAAGTTGATATGGAAAATATTGTAAATAAATTGAAATTTTTAATTTTTAGTTATGAATTAAAATATATTTTTCAAATCTGAGAATTCAAATAATGAAGATACTTTAAAGTAAAATGTGACAGTGTTCACACCGGTTAGGTAATAAATGCTGTCTTAAAAAAATAGAGGATTAAATAAATACATGATCTTCCCTTTCTATACTAAATATCAAAAGCTCTGACAGGGCAGACTGTGTCTACCTTGTTCAGAATTATATCTTCAGTGGCTAGCCTTGCCTATATACATCTAGCATACATCTGGTTCTCAATAAATATTAACTGAAAGAAGTAATCAACTAGTTCCTTCACCCACTTTTCCTCTTAGCTTCTGTCTCTTTCCTCTCCCCAACGTTCCCCAACACTCTGCACCAACTAACTACTGCTAGGGGCCCGTTATTGAATCAACCCGACTTTCTTCCTCCTTTGGTACTTTCTTTCTGGCTGGTATTGGTTAGAACTATTTGAAATCATTCCAGAAAGTGTGAACTGGGGTCACTACCAACTCCTGATATCTAATCTCAACCAGAAAGCCTTTGCAATGTCCCCAGTGAGCTTCGTTCCTACAGAGGCTTTTTCAAATATTTGCCATTCTCCCTTCCCCACCCCCACTCCAACTCTTCAGATAACAATCCTCACTCTCAAGAGAGAAATGAGCCCTACTTTCTTCATAGCAAAAATAGTCATCAGTGTATGAGAACTCTTTAACACTTCAACCATCCCCATAAATGCTTTTTTGCTTCCATACCATCTAAATTGATTCTCTCTTCTTATGATTCCAAAGAAAAACAGAAACAAGACAACCAAAGAAGCATCAACCAAGCAATTTTCCCCTATCTGATCTTCCCCTGTCCAGGGGGTGTTTTTTCACATGTAAGCTTTTTGAAATAATTTGCTAAATTTATTTGTTACATCTACTTTTCATTTACCCTGTGGTCTTTGAAAAGTACTCTTCTTCATCCTCCAACAAAATTCTAGTTGATACTTTCCAGAATTTATCTTAATATCTCTGCTGTCTTTGGCATCAACGGAGTTGTAGCCTTTTTGTTTTATTTCTTGTTTGTTTTTTGTGTTTTTATTTATCTTGAGACTTTTGTTTGTTTGTTTGTTTTAGTGACTACATGCATTACTGTTTTTCTGCTTACATTTCTGGAATCCATGTTATTTTTTCATGTGTATTGTTCCCCTTACATTTACACTTGGCCTTCTCTTGCCACTCAATATACTTAGGGTAAACAGTCTTATCCACAGCTCTGTCTTCGTCTACCACTTGTAAGTTGATCACCCTCAAGATGAATTTGAGTTGCAGGCATACCTCCTTTGTTCCCCTATCAAATGACCCACTGGCACCATAGCCCAAACTGTTCAGAAACAACCTCGTGTCTCCATTCTAAACCAATTTCTGTTTGCCTCTGGCTATTTTCAGTTGATAACAGTACATAATCCAGAAAACAGAGGCTATCTTTGAGTCTTCCTAGTTCTTATTTGTATTATGAATCTATGTAGTTTTAATATCCTCACTGTTGTCACCTTAGTTTAGGACCTCACCTGCTCATGTTTGGATTCACAGAACAGCCTCCTGGCTGAATTCCTTCCTTCTAGTTTTACATTTCTTTAATCTATTATTTATACTGCTGTCAGAGTGAGCTTTCTAAAATGCAAATCTAATCATGTCTTGTCCCTGCTTGGAAGTCTTATACTGACTACCATAGCTTTCATGATAAAGTCCAACTCCTTAGCACGGCATCTATGGTATTTTATGACCCAGCATCTGCTCACTTTTCCAGTGACTCTTCTTTTTATTCACTGACTTTCTGATACTGAAAACAAGGCCATTCACAAAAAGGATTAAGTCTGTTCCAGCCTTTGCATATATCCCAAGCCCTCTATCTAAGGTAACTTTCATTCATTTTTTAAAACCCAATTCAGGGATATCTCAGCAAGAAAGGCAAGGACTCTTGATTCTAGTCCAGTATAGAATACTCACCCTAGTGCCTCGCATGGCATTATTTCACATTATATTTCTGCTATGTATTTTGCTTACTTGAATACAAGATAAGGAGGAGTATTATGGTATATTTTTATCTCTTACATTCAATTAATGTTTAATGAACAGATGAAAGAATAGAGCACTAAGGATAGGCACAGTAGTTCAATGTATAGGTTTTTGGGATGTTATAGGAGGCATTTTAAGACCCAACTCTAACAGTTTACTTGTTGTGGGACCTCATATAGTTACTGAATCTCCTGAAAGTTCAATTCTTTCATAGAGATAACCCATAGTTTCTAACAAATAATGGAAGATAAAATGAGGTAATTCAGAGAAAGCACTTACCATAGTGCTTTAAAAAAATGCTAGTTCCTAATAGCCTCATTGTCAAGTGAACACATGGGCAGATATGTTTGATCCCACTCCAAAAAGAAGTAGAATTAATGGTTGGTACAAGGAGACATTTTCCTGATATAACAAAAAATTTTGTGAAAATTTTAAATGCTCCGTGATCAAATGGCTATCGTGTGAAGTAGTACAAATGTATAGTAAAGGAGAGACACAGTTTAATATCACAGTATCAAAACAGGACAAAAATTACAATTCACAGAGAGTTTAATGTAATTCAAAATGTGAATAACCCAAAAATAACCTGAATTATGACTTATAAGCAATATGATACCTAGAAAAAGAGCAACAGTAGTTTAATTTGTATCATGATTGTCAAATTATATGTAGAGTTTTCAATCAACTTGAAATATTGTTTAAATGAGAAAAGAGAAGAAATAGGAGAATTGTACAAGCTATAAAAACCAGTGAAATGAAGAATGGTAAAGAGGAGCTGGGGGAGTTTAGTCTGGAAAAAGAAAGATGACAAGTGGATATTATAGCTGCTTTGAAACATTGTAATGCCGTGTGTGGCCTTAGAAGATGGGGTTAGTGATTTTGAACTTGAAGAGGTATCTAACATATCTGAATTTCAATTTCTTTATTTGTAAAAGCGGAAAATAATAACTATCTTTAGAGTTGCTGAGAAGATGGAATTAGATAATTTTATATAAAGTTATTAGCTTGGTGACTGGCATTTATGGGATGAAAAAGTGTAGAAATTATTTTTAACAAGGAATTTTAATCTTTCTTTCAATTGAACTATAAAGTTACAATCAAGAAAGAGGTACCAGCTTAACATTAGACAGGATTTTCCAATTGCTAGAGGTGAATATGGATAGAAAGAGCTGAGTTTCCCATTAATGGACCTCAAAAATCACTTCTACCAGGAAGCCTTCCTTAAAATATCAGTTATTCATACTTTTGCTTCATAACACAGTAACTCATCTGTAGTTTCATACTTATAAAATGTGTCTCTGCCATTTACATATAAAATTCCATGAGGGAAAGGATCATTCCTACTGTATGTTACTATTTTATTACCAGAATCTAACACTTGAATGTTTGAAACAGGATAATTCTTACATTATAGTATGATCAAAGAGTGCACAAAGAAATTAATATAGTCACATTCTAATAATATTTCTAGAATTAAGGAATTGCTGAAGGTTAATGCCAGATACTGTAGAGAGGATTTAAAAATTTGACAATGGTTAGACAAATTACTGACTCAATATTTTCTAATCCCAACATTCATTTAATCTTGAATGTGCTCCTATCCTTGGAAATTTCCAATAAGGCTTTCTCTACATCCATCGGAAATCATTTAGAAAAAAAGTCATTCATTACATAGGAGGTTTGATTAGGTGGTCTTTAAGTCACATTCTAATATCAAGATCCAGTGACTTATTTCATGATTACATTTAGCCATGAATTAAAAAAAGACTATATACAAAAATGCAATAATAGCTGTCATCAAAGCATATACATGTTTCACAGGTTTATATTAGAGCCTCAATTTTTTTCTTTGGTGATCTGATTACTTTTAGTTCGTAGATATAATAATTAATAGAATAGACTTTTCTTCATGTAGAATGGCTTCTGAGTAAGTTGCATACATGAGTTAGTTATCATTTTACAAATGATAAATCTTCTAAAAATTTTGCATTAAGTCAGAAGTCAGCAGCGCCTTCCTGCTTGCAGTTACATCATCTATTTTCTTTTTTATCAAGAGAGTGGCTGATGCTGTAAGACAGGCTCAGCATAGCTGTTGATTCAACCTCCTTGAGACACATTACAACTTTGTAAGAATCCCAGGAAGAAGATCGTAAACAGGCAGTCTTTGTTCCCAAAATCCTCTAATCTCCATTCCCCAAACACACCCCTCTCCCACACCTCACCACACTGGCATTTCTCAATAAAAGGATTCATGCTAATCAGAAAGGAATATACATGTGGGTTGCTGAGCTCCAGTATACCTCTAGGCTCAAATCTGTGTTGTCGGTAAGGATAGAAAGAGACAGCACATGCAAATGAGTTACAAGAAAACTATTTGGCTGCTACAAAAACAATTGCACGTGTGTGATGACAGCGGTGTCCTGAAAAATCCAAGGTGAGAAAACTATCTCACATTCATGAGTCAGATTGGGCATGGCTTCTCAAACTTGACACTGCTCACATTTTGGAATGGATAATTTACTTTTGTGGGAAACTATCCCATGTACTGTGACATATTTAGCAGCATCCTTGGCCTCTACACACTAGATGCCAATAGTATCGTTCCCCTAGTTATGACAACCCAAAATGTCTATAGTTCTTGTCAAATTCCCTAGAGCGCAAATCATTCTCAGGTAAGAACTACTGAGATATTTAGCAAGCAAAAGTAGATACTGCAGCAAGTAAAACAAAACAAAACAAACAACAAAAAAAACTACTGAATTAGAGTGATAGGAGAAATTCCCTGAGACTACGATAATTTTCTGACATGAGAGCCATAGAGGCTTAATTAAGCAGGGTCTCAGGGACAGATTAAAAAGATGCTTCAAGTCTTCATTCTAGGCACCCATCCTGAAGTTAAGTAGTTAAGGATGATTGCTTTTATATCTGAAGGGTAACAAACCTACAGAATCAGATTCAAAGATTAATTTATAAGTGTATACCATGGAATTTAATAATAATTCTCACTTCTGACACCCTCTTCCCCACCAAAGGCAAAATAAGCATATGCGTATATTTAAATATTTTATGTATTCTGATTTTAATTCAGAAAATCTGTTACAATTTAATAAAATAAATATTTCTTCTCCATAACAACAATACAAAAGTAAAATTTAATATATTCAATTTCTTTCTGACTAGGATTCTTTGGTGCGTGTGTGCATATGTATATGTATCTATGAGTGTTTTACATACTTTTGAAAATGACAATGGTGCCTGTTAGCTTCAAGATTTTTATTTGTAACCTGTTGCAACTAGGTTTTTATTTTCTACTGGGTTTCTATCATGAAGTGTCAAGTGGATTAAGGGAAGCTTTGATTAATATATTTAATTTATAGCACCTACATTTGCTCATGTCAGATAAGAAAAGAAACTTTCCTAACGATAGTTGCTAAATATCCCATATCAGAAAAGCTACATGATAAGCATTTTGCAATTTAATTCCACATGCTACTCTATTCCATATGTGCTTTATTGTTCTCTCAAGGAGTTCAATACCAGGCATGAATTCTCTGAAAAAGGCTAACCAGTAAGGAAAATAAAACTGACAAACAAAGGCACTGAAGCATTAAACAATCAGATGAGTTTAGAATCTTCTTTTTTTTTATTGTGATTTGTAAATGACTTCAGATTTTTCCATAATCAGCTTTCTACGGGGTTAGGGTCTTCCTTATACAATAACTGTTACAAAATTCTGCTTATAGTATTCTTTTATATATACAAGATGTCCTGACTAATGCAAAAAAAAAAAAAAAAAGCCCTTTAATAGATTTTTGCTAAGGCTACTCTTGGGAAGGAGAATATTACCTGAGATAGAATTAGGCTACAATCTGTGACGATTACATATTTCATAGGTTATTTGGTACATAAGGCATGTGATACATATTTTATAATTTACTGCTTAACGATAAAATTCATTTCCTCTTTGTGAAAAGGGGACATATTTAAATTCTATTTCCCTTTGATCCATTTACCCATTTAGCCACTTGGAGGGAGAATTGGAAGGTAAATTGCCACAGCACTTGTCTATTATGACCTGGCGTGGCATAAGCAATTGACCCTCTTGAATGTAAGAGGCAAAGCAGCACACTTTGTGAATTCTTTCTTCTTTGTATTATTGGTTCAGCATTTCTCTGCAAAGTTCAATGAGGTTCATTAGCTTATCTGAAGAGAATGGGACCCGTACTTTTGAGACAGCTTCTCTCTGTGACTTTTCTAATTAAATCCCTTCCATCAGATGAAGAGCTGCCCTTTTTACTTGACAAACATTTGTTCTAATTTGGCCTTGCTTGATTTTCCAGTGCTTTTACTTCCCGCTCCCCCCTCTATACCCACTAGCATCTGCTAGTCAGAAGATCGCTCCGGCTGACATTTACTCTGAGTGTGCTTGCTTATTAAAATATTTCAATGTTAGACAAGCTTATCAGTTGAAAAATACAATACAGTTCCAGAGCACCGGTGGAGCTCATCTTAAAGGAATGTTTTGTTGGACTGATCGCTTTTCTTAGTTTTTATGAGACAAGATTGAAGATACTCACTCAAAGATATAGAGTCCATGGGAAATAGAGAGAGAAATATGTTTTGTAGTATAAATTAAAACATCCTCCTTTATTTTCCATTAAGTGTAAGAATTACATGTTGTGTGAGTAAGCATAGGAGTCAACTTATGATTAAAAGAAAAATAACATAAAACACTAGATTGCTCATATTTGAAAATAAACTAAATGGTCAATCCTGGCATCTATCTGACTTCAGACAGAATACAGCTATTGAAAGAGTTAACAACTCAAAAACACTTAAAGTCCAAGAATTTTTCACAGGACTTGAAAATGCTAGTAAAAGCTCCCAGATATCTGGCTGATTGGTGACTGACTAATCCTTTAGGCAGACTCTTCTTCATAGACAAAATGATGATACGTAAGGTTAAGTGCTCACCTAGGAGCAAGTGAATGGTGGGGTCCCGGAGTGTTCACCCTGGACTTCAGAAAGGCATGCTCTGTCAGTGACAAGCCTTGCTACATTCAGTTTATTCTCCTATTTTCTTTAACACTATCCAGCGCTATTAACTTGCCAGCCATGTAGTCTGTAAGTAATAGGTTGCAATAGCAGCTGAAATTGACAAGTGCTTAGCCCAGAGCATGGATTGAATGTAATTCATAGGGTTCTCGAGTTAATTTCCAATACCTATTTCATCAAGGCAGACTGATAGATGGCTGCCAGCATCTTTTGGCTTTATCTGTAAATCCCTATGTCTTTTACTGCCATCATTTCGTTTTTTTTATGCATTCCATCCCTTGCATTTGCTCCTCCCCGTTTCCATAACTTCAAGTGGAGCTTCTCTCTAGGCACATCAGTCATTTAGGTTAGAGGCCCTCACAGCTAAATGCAAGACCTTCAAATGTTATTGAAGTGCATTTTTCCATGTGGCCCTGTTTAAAGTGATGTTTCTTTAGGGACTGCAGGGTGAAATATGAAGTTATCTGGGAGAGTAAATCTAAGATGTTGGACAGATGGTGAAGCGTCAGTGCATCCACAGAAACGCATTTCATTTTTATACAGGGGACGCTCTCAATCAATTTTGGCTTGAGAAAACAGTTGCTTGTATTGCATCAGTGGCGTTTTTTATCTTTTGTCTTTAGCAGATCAATAATGAAGCTTACAATTCTCTAATAGGTTTTAAACAAATTCATAAATAAAATAAACCCAGAACAATTCAAAAAAGGCAAAAATAATTCTTAAAGATTAAGAGGTTATTGAAAATGGAACAGAGGTTGCCACTAACCGATCAAATGAAATGGCTTGGTAAAACATAAAGCTCATTTACTCTATAGGACATGGGAAGTTTCATTTCTCACCTTAAGTGTGTTTTGTGAACAACAATCTTTACTGAAGTTCTTATTTTAAACTTTGCAAAATGACTTTTTTTCATTGAAAGTCTGAAGCTTCCATTTATGTTACATACGTTTAAGAGCCTTTCTAAATCATCCATCTCAATCTTCCTCTGTTTCCTTGAGTGCTATTCCAGCTGCTACCACCCTCAAATCACTCTGCTTTAACCTAGCATTTGGGAAAGAACATTTGGAATACTGGACATTTTATGTACTGTGAAAGTGCTATTTGAAATTTTTCATATGAGAACCCAACAATATTTTGGTGTACAGTATTCATTCATGGGCAATCTCCCAGAAAGTGTCTTCTACAGTTATGATTTACCATTTAGCATGTGCTAAACAGCTTATATATAAACTGATTTCCTCAGTCAATATAAAGTGTAATCGAACTTGGAAAAATCATACCAGAGACAAGCAAATTAAATCATCTGGATTATTGAAAGGTGCACTCATTTCTTCAAAAGTATGAACTTTCCAGAAGCATATGGATATTTCCCAAAGTGATGTTTCTGTATTGCAAAAATGACAGACTCTTTACAACTGGTTGCTTGGCTATGCTGGAGTTCCAGTGAGACTTGTCTACAATGTGAAAAATTATCCTGGTGATAGTGTTGCATACTAGAGAAGGGATAGCTTACCTTAACAGTATAGGCTCTAGAGCAGGGGTTGGCAAATTTTTTTCTATGAAGGAGCAGATAATAAATATTTTTGGCTTTGTGTATCATATTGTCTATGTTGCAATTACTCAACCCTGATGTTGCAGTGCAAAAGGCAGCCATAAACAATATAATAGCTGTATTCCAATAAAATTTTATTTACAAAAACAGGTGGAGGAATAGGTTTACTGTCCTCTGTTCTAGATAACAAGTTTAGAGTCACATAGGCCTGGGTTTGAATCCTAACTCTCTAATTGTGTGACTAAGTGCAAGTTACTTAATTCATCTGTTTTTTAGATTCTTCCTCTGTAATATGAGGATAAGAACAACACCTATAACAGAGGACTTTTAAATGAAACAGTATCCTCAATAATTATTATGTATCCCAAGAATGGAAAAACAAGCACCACATGTACTCATCATCAAATTGGTGTTAACTGATCAACAGTTAATAAGTGCACATATAAGAATAACATCTAGGCCGGGCGCGGTGGCTCACGCCTGTAATCCTAGCTCTCTGGGAGGCCGAGGTGGGCGGATCGTTCTGAGCTCAGGAGTTCGAGACCAGCCTGAGCAAGAGCGAGACCTAATCTCTACAAAAAATAGAAAGTAATTAATTGGACAGCTAAAAATACATTTAGCAAAAAAAATTAGCCGGGCATGGT